>CAUYQG010105494.1:0-10094 GCA_963574415.1 Tarsius wallacei
TTCTGCTGTGTTTTGTAATGATTGTAGGCTTATGACAATTTCATACCGAGACCCTCTAGGAAGTTGCACTTTTTTCAGTGTTATGTTGCTTGTGATATGCATTAGTTATCTCTTGCTGTGTACAGGGGGTACCCCCCAAAACCCGAAATTTATTTATAAAATACTGTGTATGTATTCTTCCATGTTTACACTTCAGTCACCTCCAAGGAACTCTTCGTTGAATGCAATACACCTATCAGGACACTTTTTCCTCTGTTCAAGACAGTTTTTGAGCTTGTCCATTTTGAGATCTTTTAGTGCTTCTGCCGTTTTTTGTTTCACCTTTTCCACATGAGCAAAATGTTTCCGTTGGAGGACATTTTTCATCCAGGGAAACAAAAAAAAAGTTTCTTGGGGCGAGATCAGGTGAATAAGGAGGGTGGGCATGGGGATCATGACACCTTTCGTTAAAAACTGCTGAAAGCGCAGTGTGGACAGGTGTATTGCATTCAACGAAGAGTTCCTTGGAGGTGACTGAAGTGTAAACATGGAAGAATAAATACACAGTATTTTATAAATAAATTTCAGGTTTTGGGGGGTCCCAGCAAGAGATAACTAATGCATATCACAAGCAACATAACACTGAAAAAAGTGCAACTTCCTAGAGGGTCTCGGTATGAAATTGTCATAAGCCTACAATCATTACAAAACACAGCAGAAGCAGAAAGGTGATTGACTTTAAAGCATGCTCTTGGGTGTTTGGCATGGCGTTACCCTGTCCCCTGTGTGGTCTAACCACTGGAACCAGAGCAGAGAACAGCCAGGGACACATGAGCCAATCTGAGTGTTTCCAATAAACAACTGTTTACCTTTATGTTCATGTGATGGGACAAAGCCAGGGGGGACGGCCTCCTAGATGAGCAATTATACAGCTGCAGGAGTCAAAAAGAAAGTGCATCAAGACAGAGCTATGGAATCCAAAACGCCTGTGCTGCGTCGCACTGAAGTGAGACCACGGCCAAAGTCAGGGGAGTGCTCTGGTTTTAGGGGATTTAGTAAACACTGGGAATAGTAATCTGTAGCTGTCTGGGTCATTTTGGTGGTTGAAGGAGGGACTTAATAGCATGTGTTATCTACTAAGCATTGTGTGAAGGGTCTTGGAGCCGTGACTTCTTTTAACAGGTTTAAGCCATCCAGAATTGTTTCTGGGACATGGTGGGGAAGGATAAACCTCAGTGTCTGTCTTCTCCCAACACAGGAGGTTTATACTCCATCGTGTGTCCATGATCTCAGTCTACGCTTCTGAAATAAAATCCATTACTGACCCTCTCTGTGATGGTGGCCAACATCTTCTTGTAACTGCGCTCTACTTGAAAGAAAATCCGTCATCTTTTGCGATTACAAAGCAATAAACATTAAGGTGAATCACAAGGATGAAGATGCAAAAATGGCTGGCGCCCTGCGGGATAGAGGAAGTGTCCCCAGTGGGAGTCCTGAAAAGGGGAAGGGGATTTCATTTTCCCTCAGTCTTGCATGGCAGCCCTGCGGGTCCCCCACTGGCTGGGGCCTCAGAAGCGAGGGGCACATACCCTACGGCCTGCGCAGAATGACACATGGGAATACCAGGAAAGATGGTCAGAACTTCTATGTACTTTTTTAATCTTTTTATTCTTATTTTGAGTTGGAGTCTCACCAACTTGCCCGGACTCGTCTCAAACCCGCGGGCTCAGGCAGTCCACTCGTCTCGGCCTCCCAAAGTGCTGGGGTGACAGGCTGAGCCACTGAGCCTGGCTGTACATTTATTTTTATTACTTAATGCATGTATAAATGTATGTTTTAGGCAACCCCCTCAGGTCCCCTCCTCCCACTGTGGGAGCTTTTCTGTCCTCTCAATAAATCCTGCTTTCGAAAGAAAAAAATAAAATAATAATAATAATAATAATAATAATAATAATAATAAATGTATGTTTCTGTGTATCTTTTGCAATTCTCAGATAAGGAGACTTACATATCTGTTTTTTGTTTGCTGGTTTGTTGCTTGGTTTTTGCTGCTGTCACTGTACTATGACTCACGTAAGCTGCCCTGGATGAAGGGGCTGCCTCTCTTGGTTTGGCTGCATCGGTGATTACTAATGTCTTCGGATGTTTATGATTAAGACCTTTGGATCGACGGGGCGTGCCTCCCAACATGTTTGGAAACCTCTGCTGCAGACCCTTGCGACTCTGAGTGGCCACTGGCACTTAGCAATTAGATGCACTGTGATGAATGATGTCACCCAGTTTACAATAACTGTGTTTTACAGAAACGCAAGCTAAAGTGGCTGGATTTAAGGACCATTTCAGAATCATGGGCAAGGCCACTGAGCCTTCTACCTTTCATCTGAGATATTTCTGTGGAGCGATTGCCAAGCGTGAAGTGGCAGCCAGCAATACCCAGGGAACACTGTTCTTGACCTGGAGATGGAGACTCAGAACATTCCTTGCATAATAGTTGGGAGTGTTTCCATCTTTGCTGCTTATTGAGAATAGGTCATGGAGTTCTCCAACAGCCTAGAATGAGGAACTGCTTATTTCTGGCATTTAAAATATGCCACACGTTTCTGAGACAAGTGACAGGCACCAATATGGTGCCCACCACAAAAGATGGCATCTCTCTCGCCTTTGTGGCAAAATGTGTGTCTAGTGACCTGCAGACAAATGGTGATAGACCGAGTGTCTGTTACCAGCATAGTGAGCAGTGTCCTGGGGGAAAGCAATTTCAAGCAGATGACACTTTGCCATGAGTCTTCCGCACAGCATGGGCTGTCTCACGCAGAATCGTGTCAGTTGGGTTTAGGAATCTGAAGACCCACACATAAGTGAAGACCTACAAGCAGACTGCTGTTTGATCAGATCTCTAGCCAGTCACTCCAGCGGCCACTGTAAAATATTACATCAACTTTTCTATCTGTGTTTAAATTACTGCAATAGCATACTAGAACTATTCACTGGAATTTTTTAATTCAATAAGTGAAAGTAAAGAGCAACTGTCCTCCCAAGCACACATGACCTAGATAAAGCTCTGTCTTCTCTCTGGTGCAGAGAGAGAGAGACGGGGGGTACATTATTGCAAATACATAAGTCTACGCTCCAGCCAGACCGCCATCCCAGGGGTCGTTGGGTTATAGCCAAACACCCTTAAGGCACTTAAAACCACAGTATCCTTCACAATTGCAAAACGTCCAAAAAGAAATCATGCAAAATATCAGAGACCACTAATTATTTTTAGTGGCACATTGCAACGTCAAAAAGTTTCAGAATGAAGCGAGTTTCCATTGTGACTTTAAGCAGTGGCCTAGGCTCACTCCCTTTGATGTTTTGAGTTATATGTTGGGAATTTCCTCTGAGGAAAATAACCCTATGGTAATGTTGTGCTCTGCACAGTAAAATTAGACTTGAATGAGCTGTTGAAAGGATGATATAGACTGTAATGTGTCACAGCAAATGTGAGCCAGTGGTTATACCTATGAATAGAAAATTAGCTCATAGAAAAAGCACAGGCAAAAGCTATATTTAAAGAAAATCCAAGTCAATTAATTACTAAACACAATCACCTCACACTGTTTGTGATGGAATGTTAAAAACGGCAATAAATCTTTTCATCTTTATGAATGAAGCCCAATTTTCTAGAATGATTTTATTGATTTGAAACACAGGGTTTTGCTCTGTCACCTAGGCTGGAGTGCAGAGGCAAGATTATAGCTCACTGCAGCCTTGAACTCCTGGCCTCAAGTGATCCTCCTGTCTCAGCCTCCCGAGTAACTAGAACTACAGCCACCACACCCAGCTCATTTCTTTTAGTTTTTATATAAACGGGGTTTTGCTACGCTGTCCAGGCTGGCCTCAACATTCTGGTCTTGAGGGATCTTCCCTCCTTGGCCTCCTAAAGCACTGGAAATACATGAGTGAGCTACCGTACCCAGCCTGTCATGGTTAGCTGGGGCTACCACAGGGAAGCACCACAGATGAGGGGACGTAAACAGCAGAAATGTATGGTCTCAAGCTCCAGGGGCTGGACGTCCCGATCCAGGAGTGGGCAGGGTTGGTTCTTCGGAGGCTTTGAGGAGACATCTGTCCCAGACCTCTGCCCCATGCCTCGTGGGTTGCTGGCCCTTGGTGTTCCTTCCTGGGCTTGGAGAAGCATCGCCCCGATCTCTGCCTTCCCAGTCACACAGCATCCTCCCCGGGGGCTGCGTGTCTATGTCCTAACCTCCCCTGCTACAGAGTCACCAGCCCATTGCACTCAGCCTACCATTGACCTCGTTTGGCATTAATCACCTCTGTGGAGACCCAATCTCCAAATAAGGGTCTCATTTAAGAGGAACTGGGACTTAGGACACCAACATGTGACTCTGACTCAATTCAATCCACAACACTTAGTCAAGCCCCTGTGCCTGGATGCCCCTGTATCCTGCGTGGCTGAGCTTGCACTCAGAGAGCCCATGCTGACCATCTGCCCTCATTTCAGGTGGAGACACGTGACAGGAAACGTGTGTCAGGAGGCTTACATGGGTCGAAAACCCCGACTTGTTTGTATGATTTTATTTGTGTGGTTTTGACTTAGCAACCCATTTTCTTGTTTCTCCTCAGGACAACAAAGGCAGAAATCAGGGGCTTTTACCTGTCCATCCATAGCATGACTCACCAAGGCACCCTGGGTGTTTATTTGCTTTAGTTTTTCGATCTGGCAGCCTGTTTTAACTGGCTGGCCTAACAGACTGAACGCTGGACTGGAAGTCAGGAGAACTGTCTTGTTTCCAACTCTTTCTCAAAGTCACTGGGGAGAATAAGATCAAGTCCTTTTGTTTTTTGGATTCCAGCTTCTTCTGTCTGAGAGTTAATGAGTTCACCTGGGTTTAAGGAGATTTGCAATGGATTTTAAATCCGTACCATTATTATTTTTATTATAACGGTGGGTTATTAACACCAAAGGAAAAATGTCACTCAATATGCACAATGAAGTGATAAGTACCATTTAGCGGTTAAGAAGTGCATTCTGGAAGGAGCCCATTATGAAAGTAATCTCAGGCTACAGCCAGCTCACCACAAACCTAGGAAATAAGGCTTCAAAATCAAGGTATCGCAGGCCATTATAACAAATACGTTTGTAAAACATACCAAAACCCCAGCATGATAAGTGCTCCCTAGAGAATGGGAACAAATTGTATTAACGTTGTATTTTCAAAAAATAAGAAAAAATACAGACTCAGTCCCTTGCGGTTGAAATGACCAGTAACCAACGATGATGGAGAAGCTTACAAGACCTGCTCTTATGACAGCCTGCCGGGCTGAAGGGCACCCTGGGCCTTCGAGGGAGGGTCACCTGGCCACCCTTCGCTAACATTCCTAACAGGTGACGGTGGTGCTACGCCATCTGAGGGTCTCTCCAGGAGCCTTGAGAACGCGGAGCGGGTGGTCGCCATCAGCACGTGGGTGGCCGGCTCCTTGGGCAGCAGCGGTCAGTGAGATACTGTGGGAGGAGCAAGGGAAAAACTGGAATCCTCTGCTGGGAATCTGTAGGAACCTCGAGGACAGAAGAAACACAGCAAGAGATAGGCCTCGGGAGAGCTGAGGGGGCCCTGGGCAGGGGTGGGGCTACGCGACATGGGCCCTGGGACGTGCTGTCACAATGCTCAGGCTGAGCGTGGCCAGCGGAGGGGGGCAGCTGGGTCAGGGAGAGGAAACCGCTTGATTCGCTGTGGGGCCTGGGACAGCTGTGACGGGGACAGAGCGTGACCACGGTCTCACTGCACAGTGCTCCCGACAGGGCTGAATTCCATCCAGCTTCCATCAGGGAAAGTCAGTGCTTGCCGACAGGTGTGGGTAGGCCAGGGGGTGGCCAGGGCAGGGGCCGATGGGAGCAAGAGTGTTGCAAGCAATGATGATAATACTATTAAGCACAGTGGGCTTTTTGCAGCCTACGTGTGTTTCCATGCAATAATATAAAGTCCGTGTGTATGTGCTTGTGTGTGTGTGTGTGTTTGTGTGTGTGTGTGTGTGTGTGTGTGTATAACAGGGACCTATTTATAGATAAGCCAACCAAGTGCTTGTTTGGGTTTTATTTTAATTCTTTTATTGGCTAAGTAATACAGTTGCACAGTTTACAATTCAAAAAATGTCCTGAAAAGAAATCAGGAGACACCTCCTTTGGAAATGTTTTCAGATTGAATTCATCATGCAAGACTGGGCTCATTGCTTTAGAGCCACACTTCCTTGTTGTTGTCGTTTCTTTTTAATCAGAATCAATATTTCCTAGGCTAATCACCAGTACCACTAAGAAAAAGCTAAAGGCGGCGCCTGGTTATTTTGCAGACCAGGAGGTTGGGAGGACTTCGAAGGGCATCTGGCAGAGTTTGCGCACCAAGCACACGCTTGCCCTACAACTCGGGTGTTCCGGAATCTTCCCAACACATCTGAAAACTCAGGCGAGAGTTGTCATGGGGCCTATAAAATAACCGTAGCCTTCAGCAAAATAAACCATGGTACTAAGTCAATCCAGGGTAACTGGTGGGGATTGCACTGTTCCCTGAATTACCCATTTTTGAAATGACTGTTTTGACTCTTCAAATGAAAGTAAAAAATAATCTATGCCTTTTGTATGCTCAGAAAAAACGAAATACTATAACAACTATTTAGACAGTCTGTATGAAAATAAGATTTTTAGCCTAAACTGTGTGTTTTGCCAGGAATATAACACTGGACAATTGTGAGCAATGACCACTTGAATTAATCTGTAAAACTTTGTTTTTCTTGTTGGTGTGTAATGTGACAACCATAGTGATTTGTTTATTATATGCTTAGCTTGTCCTTGCTATCACCTGCACTCCGTGAAACCTCAACGGGGGAGAATAAGTAGTCCTAGGAGTTATTTGAAAATGTGTTGGAACTTCAGAGCTAGAGAACTATATATCTGTAAAGGGAGGGAGAAGGAAGGAGAGAAAGTCGCCCTTTTATATACAGAGAGAGACTTTTACTTAAGCATGAAATCAGATATTCATGTTAAGTAGCTTCTAGATAAGCTAAGTACAAATGTATGAGTTTTTAGTGCCTTAAAAATACTCAATTATAGGCGTTCAAATACCATTATTTTTAATAAGTTCAATTTTATTTCTGCTCTAAATTCTTGGCAAAACAGGTGAGACTTTTGCAGAGAGAATTTTCTTCGTGCTGTCTAAACTACATGACGTTCGGAAATTTCTCAAATAACAGGAGGAATATGACCGTAAGTAGCCTTCAAGACTGCCTTCATCGCTGCAGCTTTATGACGTGGGTCCTTTGGCATTAGACAGAACTGGGTTCAAATCCAGGTTCTGCTACATTGGGGATAACATTGCATGAGGTTTTCAACCTCTCTGAGCTTCAGTGATGTGAAGCTAATAAGCCTACTTTCATGTGAAGAGTGAGTTAAATTAGGTGAAAGGATTTTCTTAAATTTTGAGTTGGAGTCTCACTCTGTCGCCCAGCCTGGAGTGCAGCGGCTGCTTCTGGCCACCGCAGCCTCGACCTGCTCCGGTGAAGGGAGTAAGTGGGATAATGGGAGGAAGTTGAAAGGAGGGTCTGGCTGCCTGGGGAAGGTTTGCTGAATGGCAACACGACAGAGGTGGAACTTGCGTCTTCTGAGCCCAGGAAGGGTGGGCTGGCTCGTACTGCGGTCACAGTGTTCATCAGCTGACAGCTGAGAAAAGTAGGGACCAAGCGAAGGTCCTGGAATCTCCAAGAGGGTCTCATGCAACACCGGAGTGGGGGAAGCCAGGGGGAAATGGACACATCCAGCCAGACGACTGCAGAGGGGCGGGAGGGGATCCAGGACCCCATCCCCGATGTGCCCAGAGCACATGCACCCTCCACAGGGGGCCGGGGCCTGGAAGCGCCCCGCGCCACACGCTGAGCTCACAGCCAAGTCCACATGCGCTGCTCCTCCCCGGGCTGCTATAACTGGGGGGGATGCAGGGGTACTAAGGCGAGCCTGGTCCTGGGACTCGGGGCATCTTTGAAGGATGACTTCAGCTCACATGCATCTCACAGCCTGATAAACTTTTTAGAGAGCTGCGCTGCAGCCTATTATAACTTCTCCTGCCTTCCCTCCCCTTCCTTTCTTCCTTCCTTCCTTCCTTCCTTCCCTGCCTCCTTCCCTGCCTCCTTCCCTCCCTCCCTCAGGACCACACCTGTGTTGCCACCTCCCTCTCCCCAGCCTCTGGGGTTCAGCCCTGTGCCCTCTCAAGGGTGTTTCCCTTAATGCATTTCGTGGGGTCAGCTCCTTTGAGAACCCGGACTAACTCAGATACACTGCACCAAAGTGAGGGAATCAGCCGAGGATAAGGACAGCCTGAATCCAGGATGTGGAAAGAACACCCCTACACAAGGCTGACTACACCCTTCGCAAGGAACTCTGTCTGTTTTTATCGTTTAATATCTATGCTGTTACTGTCAATTGCATGCAACCGCGTGTAGCCATGATGATATTGAGGGTTCACTCGTCTGCTTGTTGATTTCCATCACCTATTTTCTGGCCAATCACCAAACCATTAGATAACATGATAATGGCGAAAGAAAATTCCAGAAAGAGCTTCTGCCGGAGGCCCGGGAAGCCACCGGGTGCCGATGGAGCTGTGAGCATCTGTCTGGGCGAAAGGACTTAGGAAGAGCAGGAGACGGACTCCACCGTGTTGAACATTTGAGGGACGACTCAGCTGCCGGAGGGGAGTTTGTGGACTAGTGGGTAATAACTACACAAACAGCTAAGTAGGAGCAAACATATAATTATTAACCACAGAGAAAACAGTGAGCAGAACAGGAAAACCCCACAGGAGGGCGGGGGTTAATGATTGTTCATTGTCCACGGTGAAACTTTACGGGATGGTCCCTAGTGTTGAAAATCAAAATCGGAGCGATGTTGGGGGATTTTAGAGCCATCTTAGCAGTACCAAGAAAGCCAGGTAAAAGACTGGAAACGTTTCCTCTGGAAGGAGGAAATCTTATGGAGAAGCTGGGAACAACTGTTGTGCCATAATTAGCCGGGTAGAACAATTTTTTTCTTTAAAGGAAATGCATGGAGAACTTTTATGAAATACAATCGGTGTTAAAAAGACAAAACAAGTCGTGTGAGAATGCCCTGCTTCACACCTGGCTCCCTCCCTGACCAGCCCACGATCACCGATTTTCTGACCTTCCACATCCAAATTTCTGAAGGGGGTCACAGAGGTGTCTGCCTCATAGACTTGCCGTAAGGGCGAGGAGACGCAATACTTGACACACGATAAAGCATGCAGAAAAGGTTGTTGATCAGTCTGAGTACGTTCTTCCGTCTCCCGGTCCTGTTGATTCCTAAGTTCCTGTTTTGGAAGAACTCACCCAACCCTGATGGGTTGTCCAGCTCTCCTGGGAACAGAACAGCCTCTGAGAGTTACTGGACCACCTGAGTTCGAATCCCTCACCCACCCGTTTTTCAGGCCTGTGACTTCGGACATTGGCTCCACCTCGCTGTAGCTTGTTGCAGCATCTGCGAAGTGGAGAAGACAACAGAACCCACCCCCATGAGGTTGCTGGAAGGAAATGAAAAATAACTGCAAAATGCACAGCACACTCAGACCAGGGCCTCACACGCAGGAAACACCGTGTGTGCGCTGCCAGTGTTATTCTTTTACACTAGGGTATGCCTTTAAACATGAAAAGATCTTTTATTTTTTATTTTTTATTTTTATTTATGTGTTTATTTATTTATTTTAAAGATGAGGGGTACAATTCAGGGTTAGGTATACAAATGTTCGTTATGCAGGTACCTTGTTGATGAGGTGTGCCCCTCCCTCCCCTGGGAGTTTCCCTCAACTGCCACTCCCACCCCCTCTCCTGACAGTTTCCCGCTACTGCCAATTCCCTTCTTAAAGTAATATGATAATTGTTCAAGGTCTGCTTATGAGTGAGAACATATGGTACTCTGTTCTTTGTTTCTGTGATAGATCACTGAGTATGATCGGCTCTAAATCTTCCAAGTTGCTGTGAAGTCCGTATGTTTGTCCTTCTTTATGGCTGCATAATATTCCATTGTGTATATGTACCACATTTTTTTTTTTCAGTCC
>CAUYQG010105496.1:0-19546 GCA_963574415.1 Tarsius wallacei
TTAAGTGAGTTTCCTAAAAATGCTATGGCATTTAGGAGAGGGCAACTCTTTTAGAATCTTTTAGATCTGAACACCAGTTATCTCATCCCTAAGATGAAATGGCAATGGCCTACATAACACTTATGAACTTTTCAATTCAAAATTGCCAAGCATCGCTGAAAACATGACCAAAATAAATGTCATCAGTCTGACAAACTGAGGCAGGCCCTGAGATCAGGCAAGGTGTTTTGCCTGTCTGTTTGTTTGTTTGTTTTTCTTTTGAGTGGACATTTCTCTGTTGCCCAGGCTGGAGTGCAATGGCATGATCACGCTCACTGCAGCCTCAATCTTGTGGGCTCAGGTCTTCCTCCTGAGCCTCCAGAGTGCCTGGGAATACAGGTGTGCACCATCACACCTGGCCGATTTTTTATTGGTAGAGGTGAGGTCTCCTTATGTTACTGGTCTCAAACTCCTGGACTCAAACATTCCTCTCACCTGGGTCTCCCGAAACTGTTTGGATTACAGGCGTGATCCACTATGCCTGACTAATCAGGCATGTTTTCTACATGTGAAGGTAGGATGGCCTGGTCGCAGCAGAGACAGACATGGGCCCATATCCAGAGAGGACAAGGAGGAACCGCCAGGAAGCGGTGAGGATGACGTCTGAGCTAGCACCTATGAAATCAAGAAAGTCAAGTCTGTGAAGGACATATTTTGATTAGATGCCAATGGCAATATTTGCAGTTTGGGGACATGAAAATAATATACTTAAACTCATCCTGAAAGATGCTTTGGCTCACAGAGGAAAGGAAAATTTGTGGAAGAAAAAGAGAGTGAAGAATTTGAGGTCTGCCGTGTGCTTCTGGAGCCAAAGCGTGGTCTCCCTCGAATCTCAAATCAGCATTGTGTGTATTTACGGTAACTTTTGTTCCTTTGAAAGGGCAGGAGAAACAAAAGATTCCCGAGTGGTTCTCCAACTCCAGCTGCTCTGCATTTAGCCCTCCAAATGACTGTGAGGTGGGTCGGTCATCCCTACTCCATGAGATTATTAAGCCAGGTTGGGGAGAGTCAAGGTCACCAAACTAGTTATAAGGAATCCATATAGGTTGTTGATGGGTCTGCTCCAAAGCAGCTTTCTGCAAGGCATGGGGCAGAGTTCTAGGGTTCTGACATGGAACAGCTAGATGTGAGCTGGTTAAAAAAGACAAAACAGAACACATTGTAAGCAGGATGGCATCCTGGAAAGCTAGGTTAAGGAAGGAAAGAAGTAGGGGGACTTCGGGAATGCCAAGGGGAATTAAAGACAGGCAGATGTGCAGGAAACAAGCTGATAGAGGAACACACCGCCCCATAGCATCCAGCTTTCCCACTGCCTCATGATGCATCATGGCTTCATGGTGCCCCATGGTATAGTGCCACCCTATTGCATCCTGCTACTCCATTGCCTCATGCCACTTTATTGCATCATGCCTCCCCGTGGCATCATGGCACCGTATAGCATCAAACATCCGTTGCCCCCTGCCACTTTCTGCACGATGCTACTCTATTGTATCATGTCACCCCATGGCATCAAGCCTTCCCATTTTATCGTGCTGTCCCTTGCACCATGCTTCTACTCCATTGCATTTTACCACCCCATTGCATCAGACTGCCCTATTTCGTCAGAATTTCTGGGTTTTTATTCCTGACTTTCATGAGTCGACTAGGAGATCATCTGGGGAGGTGATGTTAAGTTCTGTGGCTCGCTGCAAAAGGAGGGTATGCCAAGAGAATAAATAGAAACGCAAATGAAAATAAGCTGTTCCAATTTGAGTTTATATTAAGACAATGAACAAACAAATGGATGGGTACTCATGGTCCCTGGAAGACAGCCCATGGCCTTAGCTAAAGGGACATATCTCTTCACTGACAACTATGCTTGCAACAGTGTATATCTCCTACAATCACAGTAACTTTTATCAGTCAAATGTAATTATTTGTGCTTATTTAGAACAGTGTTACCCTCTTTCTGAGATGTAGACTATTTACTTGGCACACTTTTATTTGGGGTAGCTTCTTAGTCCAATGAGACTATTCTTTTCTTGGCATATTGAATACATGCTTCTCAGCAGTAATGTGAATAGAGGAAATTTTTAAATTTTAAATATAAAAAATTGTTTTTAAAGTTTTAAGAATCATGCTTGAACAGGTTAGTACATAATCACGTACGCAATTCTGCTTCTGGGAATTAGCCTTGATTTGAATGTGCATGGTTTAATGGTATTTTCAAGTTATTTATAGGCTATCAGAAATGAAATAGCCTTCAAGAACAGTAACATATATGTTCATTTATTTGACTATTCTAATATTGAAGTTTGAGAAAATTAAGCTGAAAATAAAAAAGGACAAACAAAACAGAAAACTGTCTTGACACGATGTACAATATTGAATCAATATACATAAAATTGGAGAAAATATTCATTTTAAACATACGAGTTTTCTAGAAATGAAAGAATGGTAATTAATACACAGGAAAATATAACAACAACAACAACTGTTGTGCTTTTTGTGCTCCTTTTTTCTTAGTCCCTTTTTCTATGAGGACTGGCTCTTTTTAAAGCTGCGGGGAAGCACATATTGTGAGTACTGATATTGTGATCGTAAAAAAGTGTTCCTAGCTCAATTTATCAAGGTAGGTTTCTTAGAAAAAAGAACAATTAAGATGACTTTATTTTAACACGAAGAACAATGTTATTCAAGGTTAAAATTTCTAATGAAAGAAAGTCAAATTGGAAAATAAAAAGAAAAATAGCAATTAGATAATAAGCAGTAGACTGAGTGATTATGAATCACAGAGAAAGTTGGAAGGTGATAGTAAATAGATGTAATGCTCATTGTACAGATATCTTTGAGGATTATGTGATACCAAATGTAAATATAAGCCCTAAGTAAAATGCCATTCCGAGGAATCAGTGCAACATAGAAGAAAGAATACAGGTTCTGGAACTGAACGGTCTCAGTGTATCGACTCTGCTATCAGCTTTTTCTGTTTTCTATTTTTATCTATTACGTTCTGTTCAAGTTATTTGAACAATCTACACCTCCATTTTTAAAATTCTATAACATGGAGTGACAATTGTGCAATTATGAGAATCATATTAATTAATATTTGTTAAAATTAATTTAAACATGATTTAGTCTAGCTATATGTTTTGATATTAATATAAAGTTCAGCATTGATATAGTGAATGATAATTTTATATATGTTTATAAATTATATATAAATTTATATAATGTAAAAAGAAATAATTTTGTTATATAATTTCAGAAGCATACAGTTATGTTATTTTTAAATAAGATTAATTTAAACTATGGCATGTCAATCTAGGGCAGTTTTTATTTATTACTCAAAAATTCAGGTTTCCATCATGTTTCAAAACAAGTCATTTGACTTTAATTCCTTTTTTAAAAAATTACTTATTACTAACCATGTGTATAATGCCATGAAAAAGAAGTTAGAGTCAAAGACTGTCGTATCTCATTCTTTCAGTGTATAAGGTAGAGGTATTTTGAGAGACAATATGAACTCTCACATCACTGGAACAGCATTTAGAATATAGCATGAGACTTTTAGCATACTAAATGATATCCTAGTAGCCTTCTCTATGGGCATAATATAAAAAAAGAAGAAACTTTTAACTAGTCCTCAATAGAAAAGCTATTTAATCAGTCAGTTGAAAGATAGAAGTGATTTTAAGAAAACACATTAGAAATTTAGGTGTTGTCTACTTAGATGTTTTGTTCAAATCGTGTATATCCATAAATAAGTACTTATCAATGATTAACAATAGATATTTATAGTCATTTATTTTGGGTGATATATTAAATATATTGACATTAAGAACCTCAAATACAATAAAAATAGTTTATTAATGGAGGTAGAAAAAAATATGTTCAGTAGAGAAAGCTGTCCAAAAAGACTGTTATCTTTCCAAACTTCTGCATGGAAGCTAATTTTGTAACAAAGAATAATTTATTAAAAGGCAATATTGTCTTTCAAATTTCCATACTTTCTTTACTGAGGTGTAGCAAAATTACTTGTTAAATTCTGACTATTACATGTCCATCTGAAAATAATATGATTTTTAAGTACAAAAAAAATCATAGCCCAGATAACTATAATGAACCAAAATAAGGTTTTTATTATTTGTCCCTTTAAAAAAAAACATATTACTTCCAATTAAGGAACAAGTAAATAAGAGCACAAATAAATAAATAATCACTGCTATTGTCTTATCATGAAATTGAAGGACATCTACAAATTGACTCTGATTGTTCTTCTGTTTTCTAATCTGCTCTGTACTGGTTCATCAATCATAGGTCCACATACTTTTTAAAGAAAAGAGACCAGAGAAATTGTCTCATACTGTTTTTTTGTTTTTGTGTGTTTTGTTGTTGTTGTTGTTGTTTTTAAATCTCCTTTAGTAATTTCTGAAGACAACATTAGCTTCCTCATACTTGCACTAACATCTGAAACAGATGCTTGTGGACTGAATATATGTTTGGGTATTTGTACGACGATAAGCAAATTATAAACAGCTTGCCTCAGTGTTAGTAGCTGAGATACTCTAGCATCATGAAATATTGCAAGTTTACTTGGACCATGGGTTTAATATATTTCAGTAAATTTAAGTTTGAACGATTTTTATTAGCTGGATTTATAATTCAAAAGTTATTCACTGCTTACTATGTACTAGACACCAAGGATAGACAAAAAATAAATACTATACAGTCCTGATTTTCAAGCAGAATATAATTTGATGGCGAATAAACATGCATAAAGAAACAACGATAATACAATAGTGTGCTATGATAAAGACATACAAGGGCATCTTATCACTTATGACCCTCTTTGAGTACTTAATTACATGATACACCCTGCTCTAAGCTAGCCGTTGATGCTAATGGGGTCAATTCTCTACGTAACCCCACCGAGTAGTTTTTATCCTTATTTTGTAGTTGAAGTTGAAAGGCAAAGATGTAAAGTGACTTGCCCAAGGTCACACAGCAAGTAAATAGCAGAGCCAGTATATTCACATGAGAATTTTTCCATAAAAACTTCTTAGGAGGAGCCACAAGATTCATAAGCTAATTGAAGTGAGTCTTTAAGTAAGAGCGGCAGGCACATGGGGGTAGAAGCAGAGCATTCCTGGTAGAAAAAGCAGCTGGTAAGAACTTTGGCAGTGAAATCCAGCTGCTTGTGTGGTCAGAGGATAGCAATTTGGTCTTGCTAATGTGCAAGGAGCAAGGCCGGGGGCTGGGAGAAATGAAGCTGGTGGAGAGGGTGGCACTTTGCCCCACTAATGCTTGGGCTTTTTCACCTAAAGGTCAGGGTTTTGCAAATCGTGCTCCCTGGTTGGGGCTTGATACAAGGACTCTATCATCAAATTACCTTAGGAAACTGCCAAATACATTTTAAGCAGGGTCCTTTCTAGCAATATTTGGAAAAGTCTTTGAAACACAAACATCTATTGTAAATCTCTGAGAAGGCGATACAGCTTTCGGTCTTCCCCACAGTTTTTGGATCACTGAATCTTTCTGTTACACGGTGCCTTCTGGGACTGTTACTGTCCCTCAGAACCCACTGTGGAGCAGACCCTGCAGGCAATGGGGACTTGCTTTGTGACCTGAGCACAGAGGGGAGATGAGCAGACAGGCGTGTGTGTTGATCCCCTGGATCCTGTGGGGAATTCGAATACAAAAAAGCCAAAACGGGAGTTCTAGCGACTCCTACAAGCTGTATTCATGCTGGGCAAAATTGTCTTTGAAGCATTTGTACCTCCTTTTTCAAGACCACCTTTTTCTCTCCTATGGCTTCCCTCATCCTTTCTCAAATTCAGGATACTTATTCCTGTCTCTGATTATTATTTGCAGCTAAGTCATGAACAATATCTATCTAGCACTGTGTCTAGAATATGGGGAATTGAAGAGTATTAATGTGTTGGGTGTTGAGGACTCATGTTATTTTATCTATCTATCTATCTATTCATTCATTCACTCATTCATTTAAATGGATGAGGCCTTGCTATATTGTCTACACTGGACTTAAATTCCTGGATCCTAGCCATCCTCCCACATGAGCCTCAGCCTCCCTCCCTAGTAGCTGGGACAACAGGTACATACCACGGCACCCAGCTCTGTCATCTCTTTTAATAGAGGCTCTTGAAGACCACATATCTTCAAGATTCAAAAGAATAAATTACTAAGGTAGAAAGTCGACAAAGGAGTTGCTACCTTGAGAAAGTAGAAAGCCAGTCACATAAGATGCACAGCTTAGAGATGAGATTGCTCTTGTTTTGGATAAACCTCATTTGGATGAGAATTATAAAGACTCTCTTTCTTACCTTTGTAAAATGTGAAATATCAGAGTGGTAGTAAATGTTCTAGGGCATGTGACTTGGTTTTTATGGCAGTATTCTACAATGCACGGGAGAACTTAATAATAGTAATAGGAGATTAATTTCAGAATTAAGGTTAGGAAAACATATCTTGATGTAACTTATTGATATTAATTATAAAATATAATAGTTATTCCAATTTTCACTCAGTTCATGAGAGTAAGGCCAACAGTACTCAGGAGAAATTTATGTATCTCTGAATGAGATGGAAGATTATCAGTAAGTATATATAAGGATAAGAAATTATACAAATTTTAATATGATGAAGAATCCTGTCCGAGCTCAGTGGCTCAGCCTGTAATCCCAGCACTTTGGGAGACCGAGGTGAGTAGATTGCCTGAGCCAGCTGACTGAAGACCAGCCCAGGCAACTTGGCAAGACCTCATCTCTACAATAAAAAATAAAACAATATAAAAAATTAGCTGGGCATGGTAGCATGTGCTTGTAGTTCCGGCTACTTGGAAGGCTGAGGCTGATCACTGGAGCCTAGCAGGTTAGCACTGGGGTGGCCATGAGCGTGCCACGGCACTCCAGCCTGGGCAATGGAGTGAGACTCCAACTCAAAAAAAAAAAAAAAAGAATCCTAGGGCCAAGATTTATATTAGCATAAGTGTTGTATGTACTTAAATAGAACACAAATAAAGCATATGCAGACCCCACATCTAAACATACTGAGAAATTGGTTTGCCTTCATTTTATTCTAAAACTTTTTTTTAATTTCCAAAGAAAGCTTAACATTCATTCCTTGAAAGAAAGGTAATAAGTTTGTGCATTTTTACTGAAGCAGGTAGTTCATTCCAACAGTTTGGAGCTACAGCCCAGAAATATTTTCTTCCACTGTCAGTTTTGCCTCTTGGCAATTCAAAATTAATCAGCTAGGTCTAGTGAAGGGCACATTTGCAGCCTGTATTGGATAAAAGTGAACATAAATATGCTGCCACCAAATGACTATGAGGAAACATTTATAAGAGATGAAAATTTAAAAAAAAAAAACCTGGGACAATAAAGTAATTGGATTGAATCTAAGAAAATAGACACTGCCCCTTACTTGTAGTTCATAACAGGGTTTATTTTATTTTTACTTGATGTCATTCGAATTTACTCTTGGGCTAACTACACGCAATGTTTGCTTTGCTTTGGGGCTCTCAGCAATACCATTAATGCAAGGACACTCTAGCTCTGAGAGGCCTCCCCAATGGCTTATATTAATTTGTATATGAGAGCATAAATGCTTCAGGTAGATATTATCAACGAGCAATTATTCTGACAACTTTTTTAAAATGGCTAGTTGTAGTGGGAAATTTATTTGAACCGCAAAAAAGGATAGAGAGTGACTGGCAACATGAATGCTGACGGGTGATACTACATAAAACTCTCACTGGTTA
Source organism: Tarsius wallacei (assembly GCA_963574415.1). Lineage (NCBI taxonomy): Eukaryota > Metazoa > Chordata > Mammalia > Primates > Tarsiidae > Tarsius > Tarsius wallacei. The sequence goes on from CAUYQG010105496.1 coordinate 7,802, forward strand.
AAAATTAAATCATGGCATCTGAATAATTTGAAGAAGTAAGTGTTAAAAACCTGTACCCCCAACACACCATCTATTGTAAATTTATCATTTCTATCTCTAGATATATTTCTGTGGATATTAATAGATGGACAGATTGAAGAACTTGAATCAACCAGCACAGATTCCAAACTCATTTAAATGGAAAAGATTGCATTTATGTGTTCTAGGTATTTCTTAAAACAGAAGAGAAACCGTTGAACAATCATCCAGAACTACAGATAATTGGTTTCATCCTAGGGAGGGCGAGTTACTTGGACCCCATGGAATTAGTGAAATCACACAGGAGCTCATACTCAGAATGGGGCCCCCACCATTGGTTTAATATTCTACAGAGTCTTGAAATTCCTCATGATTTTATCTTTGAATCTGTGTTTTCTGATGTGAAGTCTGTTGTATGTACACTAGAGGCTCGAAGCCACCACTCAAGGGTAGTTCCGCCTCTCATCACCTACCCACTTCCTCTGTACTGGCTCAGGGATGCCAGTGACCATGCCCAGTGACCTCTGCTGCCTTGTACTCAGCAGGGAAGTACAGCTGTGAGGTTCTGCTCTCACCTTGCAAGTATCCCTGTGTTTAGGAGAGCATGACTTGGAATACCAAATAAAGAATCACCATGACAGGTCAAGAAAGACCATGGGAGAAAAAAGAAAATTGTGTTTTTCTTTTCCGTTCTGTTCTTTTTGCTGCTACACATTTTGTAGCTGGCCCTGATTTAGGCAGGATACTGTTTGCATGAATAAATTCTGACCAATATTAGGTATGGATCTAATAGTGTCCCTAATATCCCTTCCACCATCAATGGATATATAATAAATGAGTGATCTTGAGTAATTGTTACCCGCCATCTGACTTGGGCGGTGGGTTGTTATTCAGGAACTGTGGATGGTAAGAAAGGTCATAGGTGCAAGGACTCTTGCTAGTGGTTGCACTTTTCATGGGGCCACAGGGACTTGAGCTCCCTCCGTGGTGGGCAACAGAACAAGCCAGTGACTGTTGTCTTGATGACATCACGGGCTTAGATTCCGACTCCATGAATGGGCTCCCAGGGTGGCTATCTTAGAGTAGATGGTAGTGCTTCCTCCTGTTCCTATTAAGTGAGAGTTCTTCAGTCCAAGAATAAAGGAGAAGCTAATGAAAAAGAAAAAAAAAATGCCAGTCTCCCGAGTTGTCAATCTTTTTTAAAAAGCTTGTTTCCTTTTCAATCCTGTGATGCCGACTTAAGAAATCAGTGCAAAAGACTACCTAAGGCAAGCTTTCTATGCTTTTAGGACTCTCTCCAAATATGGATTAAATAGACTCCTTCCACAAGTTCTTCTCTTTCCTTTGGGTTCCCAGGTGGGTGATTTTTGCGTGATTGGCTCATTCTGTCTTTTTTCCTACTAGCATGCTCTCCAGAGCTTCTAACACTTCATTGAAGGTGGTGATACCTTTCAGAGCTGTTTCATACTGCCATCTCTCCTTTGTTTTTTATTTGATTAAAAGATACAGTGAGCATAATGTCTGATATTAACCTACATACTGCTCTTTACCACATGTCACTTAGTCTGATAATTTTGTAGTGTATTAAAACTAAAGTAGCATCTTATATGTGAGAAACTTTATTACCCATGGGTTTCTCTTTGTCCAAAGCAAAGTAATCATTAGGTATTTCTAGAGTTACGGGATTCTATATTCTAAGATTTCTGGAAGGAAGAAGTCTACTAAGTCATTTTTAATAGCCTATGGTTTTATTAATGTTAAGTGGTTTTTCTCCAATTGAATGATCTATTATCATTTTTCTGACAGTCAAATAACCATAGTTATAATGGAATTACTCTACTATCTGTCATTTCAATATATATTTCTTTCTTGGGCCACATGGTCTGGTGAGACAGAGAACAAAGCTTCACCATACTATTTGTAAACACAGAATAAAAGCTACCTCCCCACAGACTTACTATAGAATTAACCTCAATTTAAGAATCTTCAGGAATACAGGGTCATCCAAACCTTAAGTTCTGACCAAATTCTGCAACATAACATCCTTGAACTGCTAGGAGAAAAGCAAAAATGGTTAAGAATCCCCTGGCCCTCACTTCCCCATCCACCTGATCCTGAAAATTCTGCACCAGGTATCCAGAAAGTAAATGTAGGGCTAATGTCCGGATTCTGGAAGTCTTGGTTTGGATTTTCAGGTTTCAACCTTGAGGTATCTATCCATAGAGCCAAATTCCCCTACAATTCACCATGCATCTTAGTGGCTTGGCATTGATAGCTCCAGACGCCCACGTTTTAGATCAGTAGTACAAACCCAGTATAAAAAAGAATCCTGAGGAGATATAAAGCTTTAGAGTTATAATTAACTCTAGACCCTGTATCGGACCATATAGACAAACATTCACAGAAGTGTTTTTAAATGTGCCTGACCTTCTTGCATATTTCACCCTTCGTGAAAATTACACATCCTTTAATAAAAGCATATTTCCAATTGGCAAAAACCCTTCCCAGAAAATTCATCTTGTTTTACTCTTTATCACTTCTTATATACAGATTAGAACACCCTACACAATACCGGTGACTTGTTCAAACATTTTACTTCTTGAAAGTCTCGTAATTATACCTTTGGTTTGAAATCTGAAGATATCTATAGCATAGAATCCCCACTCCCTTTATAGATTGCTGGCAGGATTTGTTTTTCACTTTGGCGAGAAATCTATTCTTTGTAGAATATTCCCACACATGTCTGTGTCTATTTCTCAGAGCAGTGCCACAAAGGATATGACCCTTTTGCTCCCAGTAACCTTTCATGGTGCTGAATCGCCTTGGCCGTTGGTGCCAGTCAACACGATTTGATTTGCTATGGTAAGAATAAGATTATATCTAACAGACGATGTCATTTCCAGGTTCAATAGGCACAGATTTAAAACTAGTCCTCTCTTTGACCCTCCGGATTCTCTTGAACTCTTGCACCTCTTTTGACAGTGTTTGTGAATGAGCGAATTCATGAAAATTCAAGGTTATTTTAATGATAATAGCACGGCGATGACAAAGGAAGAAGGAAGGGCTGGTCTCCCCAGCCCTGGAGCTCCTTCCCCAGAGCCGACTTCCTTCCTGCAGACCAACTGCAGAGTGAATTCCTGTTGATGGTCAAAGGCTGAGAGCAGTTGTGTGTCTGCAACCATGCTGCTGCTACTGATCTGTGAACATGACATGCCTGAGAATATCGCATTGCCATGGCAACAACAAACATGGAGCTAAATTCCATTAGCTGCAGTGACTCAGTGAGTCAAACAGATAACGTGCTGGGCCTGGCCAACTGCCCACAAAAGCTTATGTGAAAGTTGTGATGAATTAACTTCAGCTTGTTATGGCTGCTTTGATATAAATTGTCTTTTTGGTTACTTAAGTCCTTATATGTATGGCATTTGTTAAATTAACAATTAGAAACCCATTAACTAGACCGCTCTCAGTAACATACATATATTTGGGGCTACTTTCTGCTTTTTAAAAAATACCCATGATTCTCCCTGCTACATCTTTTTTTTTTTATTTCTTCCATTTCTCTAGATTATTTTTAAAATCTTTTTATTTTCCTACAAATTAGTGACAGGGAGTTGAAAGATTTACATTGCATTTATCTTCAAATGATTTTCTTTGAAACATATAGAATGAGTTTAAAGCTGACAACATTCTTCACTGAGATCAGGGATATCAAGATTTTTTTAAAGAGAGAGCTCTGGGTCAAAAGGAGAAAAAAATTAAGTTCTTTGATATACTCATTGCAATTGAGAGACCATCAGTTCTAAATAAGATTAAAGAATGTAGACATTTTCAGAATTACTTTGAATATACGAAGTTAATAGCTTTAAATTGTATGATGTACCTACCTTCTAATATCCCAAATTCAAAAGGGTTATGATCTTCTTCAAAGAAAAATCTGATTGATAGAGTAAATAATTTGCCTTTTTTACACAACCAGCTAGTGTCAGGGATAAGAAATAAAGAAGTCTAATGTAACTCATAAGAGCATGCCAGCTTGCCTCTTTTAATACAAGGTGAGGTACCTCTGTGGCTTCACCCCTGCTTCTCTAAGTAGAACACTCAGGCTCTTGCTACCTTCCTTTGTAACGTGATCATATAAAATTTGGCCATGCGGTGGATAAGCAGCGATGATGGCTGTTAGGATTACTATTGACCAGATAAGAAATTAAGATATTCAGTTTCTGCTACAAAAGAAAGAATCATACAGCCGATCAGCTGATGAACCATAGAAAGTGTCTAATACTTTAGACGAAAAGAATAAGCTCACCTTACTAATTAGTTTTTCTTCATTATGCTCATAATCTACCCTATAAGTGTGAATAAGAGTATTAAACACTATCATTTTTAATAATTATGAATACATATATTACTCTTTTTCTCCAGGAAACTTTCGATGAATGAAATCAAACTCCACATACGTTTTTTCTTATTGCCAAAGGTACATTTTTAAAAAAAATCTCTGCCTGTTCTTTTCCCCCAACAAAGCAACAGAAATAGTAATCTGAGATATAATGAGATCTCATATTTTTAAACCACTCTCCTCATCCAAAATCAATACATTTTCCTTTTAAGCATTATGCTTTTTATATGTTATGTGTGTGTGTTTGTTTGTGTGTGTGTGTGTGTGTGTGTGTGTGTGTGTATGAGTCACGGAGCTAGTGTAAGATAAACAGAGAAGTCAATCCAAGAACCAAGAGTAGTTTCTCTGGACTGCATGGACTGTGTTGGGAGCAGTGGGTGTGAGAGGGCAGGGCTCAGATCTTCCAGGGACGATCTTCCAGGAACGAACTGAGGGACTCAGGCCTGGGGAGGCTTTTACACAGGACAGGGACGTGACAAGGGTGATACTGGAAGACAATCTGGAAACAAGGGCCAAAATCCCAATGGAATAATTTTAATAGTCTAAACATGAAGTGCTAAGGTTTGATGTACAGACTGGCATGAGAGAAACTGGAAATTAAATAGTTTATTGTTATTGCTGTGGTGTGTTTGTAACTTTGACGGACCTTTTCTTCATCAAAGCAATAACAATAATTTTTCTGTATCTATTTGAAGTATTAGAATACAACCATTCTACTAGGGAATCCCACGTCCTTGAAAATAGCAGGACACAGACTTAGGAAAGGTCTACCTTTATCAGAAAAATAGTAAAAGTTCTTCCTCTCCTGCCCCTTCCCCAGGTCCTCAGTTAATTTAAAGCATCAAACAAAAACTCTACATTTACTGGAATGTCTCTTGTTTACGTTTTGCTTCTTTAGAGAAAGAGAAAAAAATGCCATTGACTCCTTTGCTGTTTCAATATTTTAATTTAGTCTTTTTTAATCACCACTATACAATGGAAGATTTTCAGTATTTTAAAAGAGCTGTCCCTACGTACAAGCTTGCAAAGATTATAGAAAAAAATCATTAAAATTATAAACAATTTTTAAACAAATAGTAAAATGATAGTATCTCAAGTCAATTAGAAGAAACGAATCTAAGCCCATTAAATATTTTTATGTGAAATTGAATCAAAATCAAGCAGCATTATTTTCAAGTTCTTTGTACTATCTTAAAATAGGGCAACATTTTTTTCTCCATGGAGATTGTTATAGAATGCTAGGTAATAAGTGGTTAAAAGTTATTTGCAATTAGCATATCCTTTTTTTTTTTTTTTTGGTCATGAGAATAAGTACAAAGTGCTTTAGGGTGTTTGGAAATAGTTTGTCCTCTTATATATTTCAAATTTTCCCTTTCCTTGTACTCTCATTCATAAAGAGTTAGAAGGTAAACCTCAGCTAAAGTCTCTTCTGTATGTATTTTAAATTTAAAAAAATATTTTTTTTGAATTGTTGAGATTTCTCCGTGCCCCAAATAATCAATACTCATTAAACACAAAGCCTTTGTTTATAACTAAGATCAATTGTACATTTCCCACTTCCTTGAGCCCTAAGATCTTGCTTCTAGGTGCTGTTTTCGGGCTAGTCCCTTGGAGACTGAGGCAAATCCTTTCAATATAGTATCTTTAATAAGTCGTGAGCTCCAGCCTTTTAACTCCTTTTGCTGGAGTTTTAGAGGTGAGCAGGGTGAACTTCTTGCCAACTCCAATTTGTTCCTTGTCTCCATGTACATGCATGCCTCCTATCAACATTGCAATAACTCTAATGGGTCAAAATGCAAGACGCCTATGCCCTGTGTCACTGTACTGCAGTTGTGTTTTTAGCTTTTCCTCAATTCTCTTCTATGCTCTTGTTACTTTTTATTATTGCCAGCCTCTTTGACATGTCCAAGGCTGCCCTCTCATCAGTCTCAAAGTCAACACATACACCAGGTGACAGTATTATCAGCAAGTTCGGCATCAGCACCTTCTCTACCATTGTGTCAGCATTTGACCCCGTGCTGGTTCACAGAGTTATTTTAAATTCAAATGCATTTATTTTGTGCTGAGAGTTTACTGATATTTAGAGGGAAAATGTTCTACTTGAGGTGAAAAGGAAAATTAGGCATCTTTTCATTTTCAGTGGATTAGGTAAACTGAAGAGGAAACTAGAGGGTGAAACCCTTGATCTTTAAAGGAGCTATAAGTAATACTCCTGGTTTCTGTCTTGGCTTTTCTAAACTGACAGATATTTTTTTTTTTTCTCAGCAATTATTTTCCTATCTTTATTTCACATAGAGTTTAAAATCTCTAAATGAGGTTGTTGTTTAGGACTACCAAAAATCACTTATTAAAAAAAAGATGTGAGTCTTAAAAATCCTATGGCACAAAGCTTCTGAACAGATTGGTCACCTTCTTTTTTTTTTTTTTTTTCTGCCAGTGCTTTAGACTAAAACCGTGATGTTCTTAATGCTGTAAGATTATCCAAATAGAGGTGACCTTCCTCTGTGGGCAACTTGAAAGAGTCTTTGAACGTTCTGCTAGTACAGTAACAGGAAGTCCACAAATTCTTGACATCTCGTTACATATGGCTTGCACTTAGCCATGAGGGCTCTCGCCCTTCTTGAGGACGCAGCATGAAACACTCCTGTTCCCCACAGCCATATTGTGATCTTCCATATCTCACTTTCCTGCCACTTTTCACTTCCTTCCAGGGCAGTCTGGCAGGGTTTTCAATAGTATTCGTAAAGGAGAAAGAAGAAAAAGTCAAGTCCCTCACTTTGTTCTGAGTAGAAGTGCATCCACACTCTGGAGTCTGCCTGTGCTTTCACTCCTTTCTTAAACAATTTTTTGATAGAGTCTTCCTCAGTCTGTTTGGGTTGTTATAACAATACGTCATAGGTTGCTTATGAACAACATAAATTTATTTTTCACAGCTCTGGATGCCAGAAAGTCCAAGATCAAGGCTCAGACAGATTCATTGTCTGGTGAGGGGCTACTTCCTGGTTCACAGATGCTGACTTTTCTCTGTGTCCTTGTATGGTAGCAGGGGTGAGGGAGCCCTTTGGAGTCTCCTTTATAAGGGCATGAATTCTATTCATGACAGTTCTGCTTTCATGGCTTAATCACCTCTGATGGACCCCACCTCTTAATACCATTACCTTTGGGGTAAGGATTTCAACACACGACTTTGGAGGAGAATACAAACATTAAATCCATACCAACCTCATATGTGCTTATTATTAAGTTATGAAGACATTTCTACATACTTAGAACTAAATATCTTTTTCACTCAAGAAACATTAATCCATCAGTAAAAATAAAAAAATAGGTAAAGAGGAATACGGTGGCATTTTCGACAATTTCCTATATTATAATAACTAGACTTTTCGATGGGAGAAACATTCAGAAGTCACAGTATCAAAAGTCAAATGTAACCAGGTGAAAATTTTCAAGATCAAAAATAGAAATCAGTTGTAGACATGACTGCTCAGAAAAACGGGTCTAATTGGTAAAAGTTTTCTGTACAAAAAAGTTTTATTTCTAAGAAATTTCTTTTGCTCCTTTACTTGTATTAAATACATTACTTTATTTATCCGGAACATAATTTACAAGCTTTTAAATCAATCACTTTTAAAGTGATTTTTAAATACATTGAAGAGTGTTTATTACACTCTAGACCTTCAGAACAGAAGTATAAACATCAGAAGGCTTTGGTCCAGGAAGCCCAATATCCAAGAAAAGAGGCAGATAAGGACAAGATGCAAATTCTTGCAGTTCAGGGAAGCAAGTGCCATGGGAGCACCAGGGATGAAATGACCAACAAGACAGCGACAAGGGTTGGGCAGCGAAACCATGCGGGCAAAAATGATCGAAATTAGCCATGCTCAGGCACACCAGGTGGCCAGGACTGGCCAGAGAAGAGCATATTTACCAGCAATGGCTGAAATGGAGCTGGAAGCCTGCTGAGAAAGGGTTGTTTTATCCTGAAAGACCTTGAGCATGAGAGAAACAAGATCAAATTTGCATTTTATAAAGGGCACTGTGGCAGGAGTGTGCAAGATAAACCGGAGCAGGAAGAGAGCAGAGATAGGAGAGGAAGAGAGAGATAATGAGAGCGTGAACTTGGAGAGTAGGGCTTCAGAGCACCTTCTGAAATTGACCTTTTGCCCACTTAAATCAATCTCTCGCTCTCTCTCTCTCCACACACACACACACACACACATATATATACAAACCTACACGGATTTGCATAGGATTTTAACCAGTCATCTCCATAAATAAAATCTTATACTACTTCATTACTTGGGAATACAGTGTGGTTCATAAATATATATTTGATAAAACACATTTTTAAGTAACTATACTTATATAACTTTTATGCCGAAAACTGGAGAGTTCACTGACATGATTATAATTCATGCAAATCTGATTACATAGTTTTATAATATTCAAATTAAGAAACAAACAGATGAGGACAAATAAGGAGAAGGAAAATTAAAAATTAGTCAGACGGATCATGACTCAGGTTTGGAGTGAGTTGGAAATGCAGGATTACCTGTATTTTTACCTATGGGGCTGCCAATCTGCTTGAGTGGACGGAAAATGGAAAAAGCGTCCACAGGCTTAAATATTCCAGGGTTTCTGGAGACTTCTCAGCATAAAGGCACATAGCATCACTTGTACACACCATGCCTTGAGTCACATGTGCTATTGTTTCATCATTGTTTTGCCTTTGTCGCCCATCACATTTGTCCCAAAGTAATGAGAACACCGAGGTCAAGAGTGCTGACACGGAGAAGGAATTAATCCAAGGCATTTCTAAAAAACCTCCTTCTGAGATTGTCATTATGACCGTATACATCAGCCGCTACCAAATCACCTTCTGTCACCAGGTGCCTGATGTGGATCAAGCCAGGATAGGGAGCTGAGACGCTTGTTCACCACACTGTAACCTTGGGATTAAGAAGTCAATCATAGGATGTACACACAAGGAAAGTATTGTAATTGTGGGGTCAAATTTCTATACAGGTCAAGCAGTTATCAGCATATTGTCTGACATCTAGAATCTTGAGTGGTGTAAATTAGAACATGAAGTAATTTAGAGGGATGAATGTCAAAGTAGTTCAAAGTGTAGAGTTCATCAAGAATATTGAGTTGTACATACTGGATAAAGAATAGCCATGTAGTAAGTAATTTTTCAAAGATGTAACATAAGTTCTTAAATAAAAGTTGAACATAAATATAACATTAGATCTGCCCTATCTGCTTGCCTCCTATTAGATGTAAGACGTGATCCCCTAAATAACTGCCTTTTAAAGTAATAAAGGAATAAGCACATAGTAAACTGGAAGGTATTTTAGAAATAAGCTAGATAATCTCCTAAAACTTGTTTTATGTGGGATTCTGTGATCAAGACAATTTACTTTTTCCATTTATGCCTCTCACATTTTAAAAAGGACTTGCCTTCATAATAAATGTGCAATTAAACTGCTAATTTTCCATTCTAACTTTTATCGCTGAACACGACATTTAGGCTTTCAACATAATTTAAAATGATAAAAGATTTTCTAAAAACTGGGTTTCATATATTTTTGCAGCTAGTCAAATTATCCTGTTCCTTACAGCTTTTTTTGAAAAATACTTCCACATTGATCTCAAATGTAAAATACTTTTGTAGAAAAAAATTCCAATGAGTTTGTTTATGACAGTGGTTAAGAGAGAGTTTTATTGAATTCTAAAGTTAGTGTTAAAAATCACTTAAAAATCCTTATGGTCTTAACTTTGCCTTGAGATATAACTTAGTAAAATGTTTTACATATAGAATAGGCAAATAAAGTAGTATGTTTTATATCTGCAAACCATTTCATCCTCATATTTAAAAAAGATAGAATGACAGTGATCACTAAGCAATGTGTTTATTACATAGCAATGTGGAAATTTTGAATTTTGGCAAATATGTACACATATTATTATTAAATTATGCTAAATAAATAAATAATAAAGTAGGGAATAGTATTTTTAAATTATATGACATCATTTTTAATGAATATGCAAAATTATTTTTTAGACAAACATACTTATTGTATCTGTATAGTTATTAATTATGTTGCTGTTTAAATACATAAAGATATATTTTAATGCAGTCTACAGAATTGGTAACATTTTCTAAAGATAAGCAAAGTGAAAAAGTCAATATATAACATATATTGAAACAAAATGTGTTTTTTAATTGGTTTTTGTGTATAAGATTGTTACAAACATTATTTAAATAGAAATATTTTAATGCAAATATAATATAGCATATCTTTTGCTTTAAATATTTAATGATATAATTGTGTCTTAATGAACTAGTATCTCTTATTTTAAATTACAAATCCTTAAAAACTCTTATGCTTTTCATCTTTATTGAATATTTTATTGGTTATAATTATTTTATATAAATTTTGACTCACATTATATATGAATATCAACTTTAAAATAAAGAATTATATAATTTGTTTTATAGCTATCCTACCAAAGAGTTATTAATATATTTATTCTCATCTGGATATCTGCGAAGACATTTGATAGAAACATTATTATTACACTGAAATCCTCTAACTTAACCTAACCAAAAGTTATTTCTCTCTCTAAAGGACACCTCTTGCTTACTGTATTTATAGCTAACAAGCCTGAAAACTTGTTTGAGGAAAGGGAATGCTTTTTGGTAAGTATGTGTGTTTGTGTAAGCGTAGCTTTATCACACACATACGTACAACCCTCATAAAATAAACTCGTAAGTTTGCTTCATATTTTTTCCATCATCTATGTTTGTCAACCAGCCTAAGTTACTCTTTCTAATTCATCCATGGAGGAGCCATTTAATTCAGTCATCAGATGTCAAAAATTTTGGCTCGATTATATTTCATAACATGCTTTTAACTAGATAGACTTTTATATCATTTTTCTGTTAAAACATCAATGGAAAAAAACGTTCATTTCCACATCTTTAATACTAAATTAGAGCTGAGGAGGAAGAACAAACGTATCAAATGCATTTTACGCACTTTAATTTATCAAATACATATTGAACATGAAATATGAATAGAATTTTTTTGTTGATGACAGAAACACAATGATGAAAAGCAAAAACATGCCCAAGCAATTTAAGATCTCATGAGGAAACTGACAATCAAACATGAAATTGTAAAGCAGTTCAATAAGAAACCATGACAGGTAAATAACTAGGTATTGCTAGATTTCACAGAAGTACCTAATCCAGAACTGTGGGATTTTGGAGGGCTTCCTGGAGGTGCTGGCCTGCAAGGTAAGACCAGACAGAGGAG
>CAUYQG010105501.1:0-12945 GCA_963574415.1 Tarsius wallacei
ATATACTTATATCATTTTCACTCAAGCAACATCTAGTAACTTATAACCAAGTGAAAGAAAGCATTCTTGATGTGCTTCAGAGTTTAATCATTGCATATGTTAGAAAAGGCCAAATGGCATACTGGGAAATGGAAAATTGAACCATGACATTCCCAGGTTAGCTGTGAGTACTTCACATAAACGTGTTGTTCTCTTCATGCTCGACTGCACAGAATTCTTCAGCCGTATCAACAGCAAAGACAGAAGACAAAAGGGCCTCAGCTGCCCAGACTCGCTTTGCGGCCGGGGGGGTCCTCAGCGCACCTGAACTTTGTCAATCAGGTGGATCTCTGAAGCTGGTTCCCAACATTATCCCTTGAGTAGATCACTAGTAGTGGGATGGTTGGGTCAGATGTTAATTACACTTTTAGTTCTTTAAGAAATTTCTACTATTTTCCATTGAGCTTGAACTGGTTTAGAATCCATCCAACAGTGAATGAGTAGTCCCTTTTCTCTGCAACTGTGACATCTGTTGTTCATTGGCTGTTCAATAATAGCCATTCTGATTGGTATGAAGTGATATTCCATCATGGTTTTGATTTGTATTTCTCTGATGTTTAGTAATCATCATTTTTCCATATGTTTGTTGGCCACTTGTATGTCTTTTTTTGAGACATGTAGGTTCAAGTCCTTTGCCTACTTTTTGATGGAGTTTTTTTTTTCTTTTTTCCATGTTGAGTTGTTTGAGTTACTTGTAGTTTTTGGATATTAGCCCTCTTTCTCATGCATATTTGGCAAATATTTTCTCCTATTTAGTAGGTTTTCTGTTCATTCTGTTGATTATTTCTTTTGCTGTGCAGAAACTTTTTATTTAATTAAGTCCCATTTGTCTACTTTTGTTTTTGTTGCAATTGTTTTTGAGGTCTTTATCATAAATTCTTTGCCTAGACCAATGTCCAGAGAATAGTTCCTAGGTTTTCTTCTAGAATATTTATAATTGCAGATCTTACATTTAAGTCTAATTCATCTTGTGTTAATGTTTTTATACGTTGAGAGACAGGGGTTTCATTTCATTTTCCTGCATATGGCTAGTCAATTTTTTCAGTACTATTTATTTATTTATTTATTTATTTATTTATTTTTGAGTTGAAGTCTAACTCTGTCGCCCAGACTGGAGCGCAGTGGCCACTCCTGGCCACCACAGCCTCGACCTGCTGGGCTGCGGCGATCCTTCCGCCTCAGCCTTCCAAGTAGCCGGAACTACAAGCGTGCACTACCACGCCTGGCTAGTTTTTGATTTATTGTAGAGACAAGGTCTCGCCAAGTTGTCTGGGCAGGTCTCGAACTCGTGGGCTCAGGCAATCCTCTCACCTCGGCCTCCCAAAGTGCTGGGATTACAGGCTGAGCCACAGAGCCCAGCCCAGTACCATTTATTAAATGTTTATTTTTTTGACTTTGTCAAAGGTCAATTGGTTGTAGGTATGTGGTTTTATTTCTGGGTTCTCTATTCTGTTCAATTAATCTATCTGTCTTTTTTTGTACCAGTATCATGCTGTTTTAGTTACCATAGATTTGTACTATAAATTTGAAGTCAGGCAGTGTTATACCTATACAATTGCTCTTTCTGCTTATAATTGCTTGGGATATTTGGGATCTTTTTTATTCAAATAAAGTAAAAGATTTTTTTTTCTAGTTCTGTGAAGCACAAAGTTGGTGTTTTAATCAGGATTGCATTGAAACATGCAGATAAATTGCTTTGGGTTGTATGGTCATTTTAACAATATTGATTCTTCCAACTCATGAACATGGAATCCAGCTTCTTAAGTTGAAACCTTTGGTATTGATTTTTGACCTGCTTGATTAACTAATAAAAACATTTATAGTTATACATTTTCCCATACTCACTATTCTAACTGTATCTCTCAATTTTTGATAAACTGAATTTTTATCCTTAAATTCAAAATATTTTATAACTTTTTAAAAAACCCTTTTTGACCAATAAATTCTTTAGAAGTGTTTTTAAAATTCAGAATAGTTAGGCTATTATAATGTTTTATTATTCACTTTGCTTTAAATTTCATTGTGATATAAAAACATACTCTACAAAATCAGTACTTTTAAATTTATTGGATCGTGTTTATGGTTCATCATGTTTCTGTTGCAATAAATGTACCATGTGCACTTGAAAATAAGGTATACCCAGCAATTCTGTGATATGTAATTCTACAAATATTGATTATGTCAAGATGGTTAATAGCCTTGTTCAGATCCTTTCTCTGTTTACTAATTTTTTTATTGTTATTGTTCTATCAATTGCTGAGAAAAGTCTGTTAAAGACTTCTATTATGTTTGTTGAATTCTTTATTTCTTTTGTCCATTCCTTCAATTTTATATTTGTAAATTTTGAAGTTCTACTAATAGATACACACACATTTCTGATTTTTTTCTCCCAGATGAATTGAACATTTTATCATTAGATGTGGACCTCTTTATCTCTGGTAATATTATTTACATTGGAGTTTATATAGTTTAATATTATTTTGGCCAAATTAACCATCTAAAACTTATTTTAATAATATGCCTTTTGCCAACTACTTACATTTAAATTGTATGTCTTTATATTTAAATTTCATATCTTATTGATATCATTTATTTAGCTTTGCTTTCTTGATCTGTTCCAACAATTTCTGCCTTTTAAAGAGTGTTTGTTTCATAGTCATTTAATGCAATTATTCATACAGTTTAATTTAGCTCTGTCAGTTTGTTTTATGTTTGTCCCATCCACTTTAAGTCCAACTGTACCATACTTACTGTTTTGTTTTGTGCTATTTAAATTCTTTCAGAATTCAATTTTAATGTCTTGTTTAGCTATAACTATTTGCATAATTTATTTTAGTGATTGCACTTAGGGTTGCAATATGCAATCTAAACTTTCATATTCTACTTAGAGTTAGCATTGCAACACTTCAGGTACAGTGTAGAAAACTTAGAGCCTTATAAATCTATTTTATCCTACTTCTGTTTAGGTTATAGTTGTTCTGCTTACAGTATAAACCCATAAAAATTTTGTGATTTTACAATATTTTATATATTTAAAAATACGTATTTTAAATATGTTAAGAAGAAAATATTCTTTCATATTTACTAAACATTTAACCATTCTGAAGCTTTTCATTCCTTTCTGATGATTCAGCTTTCCATTTGGTATTATATTCTTTCAGCTTACAGATCTTTCTTTAGCATTTTCAATAATGCTAGTCTGCTAGTGACAAATTTTCTTTGCTTTCTTACATATAAAAATGTCTTTATTTGCAATCATTCTTGAAGATTTTATCACTTGCTATAGTATTTGGGGTTACTTTGCTTTTAGCACTTTGAAAATATTTGTTCCATTTTCTTCTGGCCTCCACAGTTTTTTATAAAATGTCAGCAATTTTCCAAATAGCTTCTCTGTGAATAAAGTGCTATTTTCCTCTGGTTACTTTCAAATGTTCTCTTTATCTTTGTTTTTTTACATTTGGATAACCTTATGCTTCAGTATGGTTTTCTTTGTTTTTTTCTGCTTGTGATTTGCTGAATTTCTTCATTTGTAAGTTCATGCTTTTCCCCAAATTTAGAAACATTTTGGTTATTCTATCTTCCATTTGGTTATTCTATCTTCCAATATTTTTTCCATTACACTATTTTTCTTCTTATTAAAATACAAATTATACCTATGTTAGACTTTCTAGTTTTGTTCCAGAGGCCACTACAGTTATTTAATTTTCTTTCCTCAAATACACATCTCTGTAATCCTCAGACTAGATATTTTCTATTGTTCTATCTTCATATTCTTTCCTCCTTTAAATTTTTCCATTAATTCCATACAGGTAGTTTTCTTTTAGCTATTGTGTTTTTCAGTTCTAGAATTTCAACTTTTAATGCAGTTTCTATTTCTCTGTACAGTTTTTTTTTATTACCAGCATAATGTCCTTTCCCTCCTGAGCATAGTTACAAGAGCATTTTAAAGTTCCTTGCCTTGTAATTCTAACGTTTGATTTATTTTAGGGTAGTCTTGATTGTCTTTCCTCTTGAGACAACCAAAATTTTGGAATTTCCTACATTTTCCTGGATCTTTATATGTCAAATAATTTTGTATTTTATCATAAACGTTTTGAATGTTATATTAGGGAGACTTTGGATTTTTGTTATACTCCAGAGAGTTTTGAGGTTCTTGTCTTAGTGAACAATTAACTTGTTAGGAATCAAACTACAAGGCCTATTATTTAGGTTGTATCTCTATTCATTAAAAAAAAATGTCTTACTTGGAATGCTTTGAATCTGTCCCATGCATGCATAGTTCATTGGTTGTATATTTGGGAAATTTCACCCACAAAATGTTAAACTTCTTACAACTTTGGACAAAAGGAAAGTTATCACCAATCACTATTTGGATTCTTCATAGCCTTGACATCATGATAACCAAGATACTTTGAGCTGTGTTTGAAAATAGAGTAGGATTTCCGGCAAGATGGCAATGGGACAGGTTGGACTGTGAGAGTCTCCATAAAAATGAGTATCCATAAAGACTCTCTGCATGAGTGGGCATGTGCTAGTTGGTGAGTGAAAGTCTGTTTGAGGGGAGACTCAGGTCCATGCACCTGGGGTTCTCCTCTGGAGGTGACTGCAACCCTCCATTACCCTGAGATTAGAACCCTGGCTCACAGGATAATCTGCTGCTCTTGGGACTCTCCTGAGAAAAGCCTGCCGAATTCAGCTGATCCACATCACCTGGAGCCTGGCCCACACCATCATCTGTGACAGTAAAGTGGCTGAAGCCCGGGATCCATGTAGAAAGCAGTTAGGGAGAGCTGGAAAGGACCCCTACCACAGATGAGGGGTTAGGAAATACTGACTGGAGCCATTTTCTCTGCTCTGGGACCAGGCAGAGACCTACATTGCCCTACCCAGCTCCACCCAGCCTCCAACTAGGGACCTAGAGGTAATCACATCAAACTTGGAGAGACAGACTTAAATATTGACTCTAACACTATCATAGCTGGGGACTTTAATATCCCATTCACAACTCTAGACAGATCATCAGGACAAAAAACCAGCAAGTAGATTCGGAACCTCAATCTGACTCTTGACCAAATGGACTTAATTGATACCTACAGAACACTCCACCCAATGACCACAGGATATACATTATACTCATCACCACATGGAACGTACTCTAAGATCAACCACATCCTCGGCCATAAATAAAGCATAAACAAATTTCACAAGATTGAAATCCTGCCATACACCTTCTCAGACCACAGTGGAATAAAAATAAATATCAACACAAACAAAACCCACAAAGACATGGACACTAAACAACATGATGCTGAGCAATTACTGGGTCACATGGAAATCAAAACTGAGATTAAAAGATACCTGGAAACAAATGAGAACAAAGAAACATCTTGCCAAAATTTCTGGGATGCCATGAAAGCAGTACTAAAAGGAGAATTCATATCTCTGAGAAAATACATGAAGAAAATGGAAAGATCGTAAGTTAACAGCCTAACAAATCACCTAAGGGAGCTGAAAAATCAAGATCACCAACACCCTAACTTCAGCAGAAGAACCCAGATCACCCAAATAAAAGCCCAAATTCAGGACATAGAAGACAAAAAGATAATACAAAAAAATCAACAAAACAAAAAGCTGGTTCTTTGAAAGGATGAAAAAGATTGATAGACCCCTAGCTAGACTGACCAAGGAAAAGAGAGAAAAAGCCAAATAAACACAATCAGAAATGCAAAAGATCAAGTCAAAACTGACACTGAAGAAAACAAAAGTTTACCAAAGACTACTATGTACACTTATATGGAAACAAACTTAAAAACCTAAAGGAAATGGAGGATTTTCTGACAGCACACAATCTCCCCAAGTTGAAACAAGAAGAAATCGAGACCCTAAATAGACCAATAACAATAGAGGAAATTGACTATGTCATAAGAAAGCTACCTACATAAAAAAGTCCTGGACCAGATGGCTTTCCAGCAGAATTCTATAAAACATATAAGGAGGAAATGATACCAATCCTATTGAAAGTATTCCAAACAAGTGAGAAAGATGGAAATCTCCCCAAATCATTTTATGAAGCTAACATCACATTGATAACCAAACCAGGTAGAGATCCAACAAAGAAAGAGAACTATAGGCCAAAATCCTTGATGAACATAGATGCTTTAATTCTCAACAAGGCCCTAGCAAACCGGATTCAACAAAACATCTCAAAAATCATCCACCATGACCAAGTAGGCTTCATCCCTGGGATGAAGGGCTGGTTCAACCTTTGTAAAACCATAAATGTAATTAAATACATCAGCAGATGTGAAAACAAAAAACACAGGATTATATCATTAGATGCGGAAAAAGCTTTTGATAAAATCCAGCACCACTTCTTGATAAAAACCCTTGAACATCTAGGCATAGATGGAACATACCTCAAAATAGTAAGAGCCATCTACAAAAAACCCACAGCCAGCATACTGCTAAACAGACAGGAGTTGGAACCATTTCCCCTGAAAACCCGAACAAGACAAGGATGCCCACTCTCATCCCTCCTTTTCAAAATAGTTTTGGAAATCCTAGCGAGAGCAATCAGACTAGAGAAAGAGATCAGGGGTATCCAAATAGGAAAAGAGGAAGTCAACCTATCCCCCTTTACAGATGACATGATGTTATACCTCGAAAACCCAAGAGAATCTGTCAAAAACCTCAATGCAGGGATAAAGGACTTTGGCAAGGTCCCAAGGTATAAAATAAATGTGCAAAAGACAGTCACAGTTCTATACACCAACAATAAACATACAGAAACCCAAATAAAAAGCACAATCCCATTCACAATAGCCAGAAAAAAAAAATCAAATACCTTGGTATCTTCCTTACCAGAAATGTGAAAGACCTTTACAATGAAAACAACAAAACACTGCTCAAAGAAATCAAAGATGACACAAACAAATGGATAAATATTCCATGCTCATGAATTGGAAGAGTCACCTGACCGAAGTCAATCTACATTTAACCCAATACCCAATAAATTACCAGCAGCATTCTTCTCAGACTTGTAAACAACAATACAGGAATTCATATGGAAACATAAATGACCACGAATTGCCAAAACAATCCTCAGCAAAAACAAAACAAAAAAAAGCAGGAGATATCATACTCCCAGACTTTAAATTTATTTAAAGCTATAATAATCAAAATAACCTGGTATTGGTACAATAACAGGCATATAGACCAATGTAACAGGATAGAGGGTCCGGAAGCAAAATCTCAATTTCTCAACCAACTCATCTTCAACAAAGCTTCCACCACCAACCACTGGGGAGAGGAGAACCTGTTCAGTAAATGGTGCTGGAATAACTGGCTGACTGCATGCTGAAGATTAAAACAAGATCCCTACCTATCATCATACACAAAAGTCAACTCTAAATGGATCAAAGACCTAAATGTAAAACCTCAATCTATAAGAACCTCAGAAAACACAGGAGACACCCTTACAGAAATTGGAACTGGCAACCAATTCTTGATCTAAACCCCAAGTGCCCGTGCCATAAGAGATAAGGTATATATGTGGGACCGCATCATACTGACAAGCTTCTGCAAAGCCAAAGAAACCGTCAAGAGAGCAGGGAAACAGCCCATAGATTGGGAAAAAGTATTTGCCAAATGTATGTCTGACAACGGCCTAACATCTAGGATCTATTCTACAAGGAGCTCAAACATGCTGAAAAGAAAAACAACAACAACAACAACAACAAAAACCCAGCCCCATTACAAAGTGGGCAAAAGATATGAATAGACAGTTCTCATAAGAAGACATATGAGCTGCCAACAGATAAATGAAAAAATGCTCAGCCTTACTAGTCATCAAAGAAATGCAAATTAAAACCACACTGAGATACCAACTAACTTCAGACAGGATGGTCATCATCAATAAATCAAAAAACATCAGATGCTAGAGAGGATGTGGTGAAAAGGAAACACTTCTACACTGTTGGTGGGAGTGTAAACTAGTATAGGCTCTGTGGAAAATAGTGTGGCGATTCCTATAAGACTTAAAAATCAACCTTCCATATGACCCTGCAATCCCCGTACTGAGAATATACCTGGAATAACTCAAATTATTCTATGAAAAGGATTCCTGCTCACGTATGTTTATTGCATCATTGGTCACAATAGCAAGGACAAGGAACCAACCATGCTGCCCATCAAAAGAGAACTGGATAAAAAAATGTGGTACATACACACGATGTAATATTACACAGCCATAAAGAAGAACAAAATCATGAAATTCACAGCAACCTGGATTGACTTAGAGTCTATAATACTGAGTGATCTTTCCAAGAAACAAAGAACTGAGTATCACATGTTCTTACTCAAAGCGGACTTTGTAATACTATAAGAAAGGATTGGCAGTAGCAGCAAACTATTGGGGGGTGGCGCAGGGGGTGGGGAGGCAGGATTGGCAGTAGTGGGAATCTGCCTGGGGAAGGGGGGGGCACAACTAATCAACAAGGGTATCTGCATAATGTATATTTGTATACTTAACCCTTAATTGTACCTCATATCTTTAAAATAAAAAAATTAAAAGTTAAAATAAATAAATAAACAAAAACCACAAAGAAAAAAAAAAAGAAAAAAGAGTTGTGAGCAAAGTCCTGAAATAGTCCCCTTTGAATATGTGAGTTTAAATAAAATAATTTTGCAAAACCTAAAATATTTTTTTCTTACCAATTCCAACTCTATTTTTGTCTTTTGTACTACCAGATAAAATAACTCTGGATAAGTCAGAAACTTTAAATTAACAAAATTTAACTTTATTTATAAGTGTTCATGTTCTTCTAAGTTCTGGACCAACTTTCTCTTCCAGGAATACATTTTTTTTCAATTATTAAAGCCTACTTACTGAATCCACCTACTGCATTAATCTGTTAGCTATACTTTTAGAATGCAAGAAACACAAAAGAAATACAAAAATAAAGATGGAAATAAAATCTTTTCCACTAACTTTCTTAGCCTATTCTTATTGAAATACATTCTGGAATAAACGTTATTCAAAATTTAAGTTAATAAAAATTTACTGAACTTCACATTGGTGAACAAAAATAATAAACAAAAACACAGTTTTTTTCCTCTTCTACTGGTAGTGTTATTGTCAGAACTGTTCCATAATACCAGCAAAGTTTTAGGGGAAAATGTATTCCCAGTAGTGGGCTAGTATTTTACACAGGAAACAGTGGTTCAAGACTCATACTAATTTTGTCCATGGGAATTTAAAACAAGACGCATTTTCGTGGTTTAGGCTACACATAGTCATTTTGGGAACCAAAAACGCTACTTTAATATCCCCAAAGAACTGTGATTTGAAAGTATTCTTTTTCTCAGGCTAGATAACACTTGTGAAAAAAGTATTACTTTTTAAAAAGTGAACATTCTAATTAAAACGAACACCAACACCGAGTTCCTTTAGAATTGTTCTAAAGGGAAATAGTCTATTCTAATCAATCTTTCATATACATTCTTTTACTGCTGCTCTTTGATTCAGTTAAGCATTTATATAATTTTGGAATAATAAATACTCATGATAAATGAGAGTTGTTATATATTATTTTCTTAAGAAGTTGAATGTCTTTGAATAGCACTTCAAAAATGTAGATTTTTTAAAAAGTTTCCAAGCTTTTATGTTTTTGGAATCCTGTCCATAATTTTCTTGACAATTGTAATAAAAATATCGTTAATATTTCACTTTAATGACATAGTACTCTGGGATAAAAGTATAATAGAACAAAATTCCATCTGAAGAGCTGTACTGCACCCCATAATCATGCTAAATGAATTCATTATGATTAGTTTTATGAACCTGAGATATAAAATTAGAGTTTGGGTCATTCTAGAAAAGAAAATAATTTTTTAAAATATGTATTTTAAAATTTTTGCTATTGCTATTACCTCTAGATCCATTTGGCAAATTTTGGATTGTTATCACACTGCTGCTAATTAACATGTTTTCTAGTTCCTTCTAGAATAAGAAGGTTTCAAAATTTATTTTGCAAGTAACTTCTTTGCTTGTTCTGTCAGTTGGTATTCCAATGAAACTGATAAACTGAGATGGCTCTTACCTCAGTTCTGTTCCCCTATCATACTTTGCTTCTTCTGATCTCCACTATCATAATGCATAGCAGGGATCTACTCTACTAAGAAGTTAAAAGACAATTAACTATAGATAAATGTTCATGGAAACCTAAATCATCAACCAGCTGGTCTGGAGCTGTTCTCCTGTATCCAAGGCAATTATCTGTTTCAGTGGAGACCAATAACCACCACCCACACCAACACTACCCAAGACACAGAAAACATTTCAGCCTTACTGAAGCTGAAGATAAGGTAAGTTGGTGGTGGTGGAGGCAGTAGAGGGATAGATGTACAGATAAAGACATTGAGAAAAGACTGGTTGACAACATCACCACAAAATTCTGCCACATATATGCCTTTGGCTGTTGCCAAGATTTTCATACCCACCGCCTGGCCCTAGTTAGAAGAGAATATTTATATATCTTTTAGTTTTCTGAGTTTGGTAATTTTATGCCAAATTGTCTTTTTATTCTATTGGGTCTGAGTTTATTGACAGGGTTGTCTAAAATATATTGAGTTTCCACAACATTTGCATTGCTTCAAAAACATTGACGATTGCCTGTTGTTGCCAGACATCATGCTCACTGGCAAGAGGAAGGAGTCAAATGTATACCTGAGCACTTGTGTACTGTTCTAACAGCCTCCTAAAGCTACCTTTCCATGAAGTACTATGACTATTAGCACCTGTAGGGTGAACAGCAATAATCAAGCATATCCTAAGAACGGCCCTGCATTTCTTGGTGAATACTTGCTCAGTGTTCTTAGATATGGACTCTGGGAATGGCCAATCCAGCTGTTTATAAAATACCTATGGAGAACATCTGGGCCCTGAAGAACATCTGGAACCTGGTGTGTTCCTTGGAACATCACACGTGTAAGGAACCAAGGCCATTTGTTTTGAGCTAGTGGGAGGCTGCCACATGAAAGTTACTTCATAACCTGAATGCTTTCCACAAATGGGAGCAGTTTTTTCCTGTCCAGCTGATCACTTCTGGACTACCTGTGTGTAAATTTCCAATAAACCCTATGTCTTGCCCACTGACTCTGGTCCCCTTTTTGGCCTGTTGGATATTGTGCCATCCTTGTTGGATTTTGTGGGGGTCTGACATGACAGCATTCTCCTCTAATAGATGAGAGATCGGAAGAAAGAAATTATCAAAGCCATGTGGTATTAAGTGGGACACACACACACACATACACACACACCCTTAAGAGCAGGTGTGCTGACCTACTACCTACACAGTAACTTAGCTCAAGGTGAAGATACTATCCCTGTTGCTAAGGACTTCCCCTATCAGAGTCAAGTAGATGCTGTGCTTTGTTCAGTGACAGGAGACATAAGTATCAATATTTATCTCTGAGTGAAGGCCTCTGCCTGTGTGACAACATAGCACTTACTCAACACTTACTCCATCTGTATTCCCCTGTTGGACCATCAGCTCCTTGAGGGCAGGAGTTCCATCTTGCACACAACTGTACTTCTAGTGCCTGCTCAGTGAGTGAGTATCCTAAAGTCTTTCTGGACTTAGAGCTGGGGAACAATCACTTTTCCTAGTGATTTTGGACATGCTACTGAATCTCTTCTTTTACATTCTTTCTCTAATTTAAGGGCAATGTAAATCTACCTCATTGGTTCATAGTGTGTAATAAACAAGATGAGATATGTAGAAAACATGTCACATATAGAATGTTCAATATCATATTTAAAAAAATAATTGGTTGCCTCTTGTGAATAAATGTATCCAATTTATTCAACAAATACTTATTTACTGAATAATACCATACAATATTTCTTATGTGATCTCTAGAGAGAACTAGTGTGTTAGATAATAACATTTTGCTTCTCTCTTCTTTTTGTCTCTTCCAGATGTTGGAGTGGCTCTCAAAAATTAGAATATTCTCTTAAATTCAAAGCCACAATTTTACAACCACTTTATACATATGTGGAAGCGAAAAGCTGGGAGTATCCTGTGTGGTGTCCCCTTCCGTATGCTTCCTTGACTTTGCAGTGGTATCATTATTACTGGACCCACATCTAGCCTTTTCTTTAATTTCTTATTTTGCTCTGACTCCCAGCCTTAGGATTACTTGGACCTCAGCAGAGAGTGATGTTTCACCTGCTTCACCACAAGTGGTTGGCCTTCTCTGTCACATGTAGGTTCATAGAAGCCTAAAACAATAGTGATCGATGGGGCTCAGGGTACACTGCCCCAAAATATGACTTTGGAGAAAGCAACAGATGCAGGGAGGTCACTCTTACTTTTCTTTTGCCCTTCTTCCCTAAAGCAGGTCATAAAACTTTCATTCCAGAAATGTTCTCCCTGTACCCAATGAAAAAGAGCATTCTTATCCTCGAAGACACAGAGGCACCAAGAAGAGTCTGAACAAACAGGCCTTGCTGTGTTCCTCCAGTTTATTACCATTAGATCATAACCCCTTTGTCCAGTTGCATTTATCCTCAACTGCCCACTCTTTATCAAACTTAGCATAAAGATACAGTTGATTTCCTGGGTCTTCATTTCCAAATGAAGGCTCCTGTGTCACCTAAAACTTACATTAAACAAATATGCATACTATTCTTTTGTTCTTCTCTCTTTTCTTTCTTTCTTTCTTTCTTTTCCTTTCTTTCTTTCTTTCTTTCTTTCTTTCTTTCTTTCTCTTTCTTCAAATTACATCTTCTTAATTGACCCACTTTCCATCATCTAAATACCTCTAGAAAGAAGACAATGTCCTTATCTTCAGCAGTGATGACAACAAAGTATTTCCTAGACTCAGGAAAAATAGAATCTTCCT
>CAUYQG010105502.1:0-41879 GCA_963574415.1 Tarsius wallacei
AAAAAACTGCACAGCAAAGATACCCATCACCAGAGTGAAGAGACAACTTACAGAATGGGAGAAAATATCTGCATCCAACAAGGGATTAATGGTCAGAACATATAAGGAACTCAAATAACTCAATGGCAAACATATAATCCATTTGTCTATTTTTGCTTTTGTTGCCTGTGCTTTTGAGTCTTACTCCAAAACTCTTTACCCAGATGAATGTCTTAGAGCATTTCTCCAATATTATCTTTTAGAGGTTTCATAATTCCAGGCCTTACATTAATTATTTGACTCATTTTGAGTTTTTTTTTAATATATGGTGAATGATGGGGATCTAGTTTCATTCTTCTAGTTTCATTCTTCTGCATATGGATACCAATTTTCTCCAGTATCATTTGTTAAAGAGACTGTTATTTCCTCCATTGTATGTTGTTGGTATCTTTGTCAAAAATGAGTTGCCTCTAAGCCCATGGATTTATTTCTCAATTTTATATTCTGCTCCATTGGTCTCTGTGTCTGTTTTTATGATAAGTGCCATGCTGCTGTGATTACTATAGTTTTATACTATAATTGGAAGTCAGATAGTGTGAGGTATAGTTATTCAGGGTCTTTTGTGGTTCCATACAAATTTTGGAATTTTTTTTTCTAATTCTGTGAAGAATGTCATTGGGATTTTGATATGGATTGATATGGATTGGGATTTTGATATGGATTTAAATTTAATGCATAAATTTAAAAAATATATCATAGGTAAAATTTCTGAATTCTTGCACGTTTAAATGTGTTGTCTTTTTGCTCTTCCTCTTGATTGACAGAATTACTGGGGTAAGATTTCTAGCCTCAAAATAACTGCTCAGATTTCTAAAATTTTGCTTTTTGGTTTCTGATATACATTGCTGGTGAGAAGTCTGACAACAATCAGATTCTCAGATACTTATTTCTTTCCTTTTTTTCCCTCCCCTTTTGGAAATTTTGAAGGTCTTCTCTTTGTTTTAATTCTACACTTTCATTAAGATGGGTCTAGAATGGATATATCTTCATGTATTCTATTTGGTCTTTGACCAACTCTTTTCTATTTTATTCTTTCTTATTTCATTAGACTTCTCTGTGAAGTCTTTCTCTAAGATATTTTGGATTACTTCCTCCCACCTACTGCCCTTGTTCTTTTCATGTAAATGCTATTAGAGAAATATTGGGCCTTCTAGATTGACTTCTATATTTCTTCCATTTTTTATTTGCCTTTATTTTTCTACTTTCTCAACTATTTCAAAATTTTACTTCTAGCCCTTCCATTTCTTTTGCTTTGCTTTGTTTTACTGATCATACCTTTAATTTACAGAAATTATTTCTTGACCTCAGAGTGATTATTTTACACAGCATCCATTTCTTCACTAATTCTATGAATAAACTACTTCATAAAATACTTCAAATGCACAAATTAGAACTTTTTTAAAGTTCTCTTTCTTGCCTTAAAAAAGTATACATTCATTACCTCCTTTATTTTTTATTGTCTTTTTCTTTTATGTTTTTGGTTTTTACTCAAATATTTGTTGTCCCTTAATTTCTACTTGTGTTTATAAATCAAAGATAAAGTTTGCAATGCAAGCATCCACTTGTATGGTCCTACAAATTTTTCATAGTTCTGCTACTCCAAAGGGCTTCTCTCTGAACCTAAAGACCAGCTGATTATAAATTATAAATGCGAAAGCTCTGCGTCATCATACTAGACTCTAATTGTGTGGAGATGGGGACATAAAACATCATATACCAAAAAGGTGGCTAATATGTATTTTGATTATGCATCAAAAGGCACCGGAGGTACTAAAATACAGAGAATAATGATGTGAAAAACGCAATGGAAGAATTTTTATTAATGTAATTTTCATTAATTAACAGATCATTGAGTGTAAAGGTCAATGACTATAATGACTTCAGAGGATAGGAATAACTCGGTGGGCAGGGATTACAAAATAGAAGGATGGTACGACGGTGATCAGATAATTTTGTTCATGCACTGTTAGCTAAAAGCTAGTTAGTCAAATTATCTTTGGATACACAGAAAATGCATCATTATTACAGCATTTTTGTAAGTCTAGTTTCATATAATTTCACTGAGTCTGAGAACTTTACATCCTTCCCTGCCTTCCACAAGGGATGGAACTTTACAGTCTTTGTTCCAGAAAAAACGAGCAAATGAATAAAGTACATATACTGCAGGCATTAAATGAACAGGGAAAGCACTTGACACTAAACTTTATATATATACAAATAATTCTCTATCGAAGTAATAGAGAAGCCATATACAATCTTGATGCTTACTTTCTTAAAAAGTTCTTCCTCACAAGGTAAAACAGCTGAGCAACTATTTACAACCAGGAATACTGATTGCCCTTGACCAATACAATCTATTCCCCAATTGCCATTAGTTCAGTACACTCTTAATATTTCATTTCATTCTTTAGCTGACGCATGTTGACATCTACTGGAGTTAAAACAAAGAACAAGGTTGCCAAAGACTCCTAGACGTTCAGTCCATCCCTTCAGCTTAAGTCTTGCCGAATTAACATTCTCAACTGGTGGCCCCCAATTCAAAGCGTAATTATCCTGGAACTACAGTACATGCTCTTTAAAAATGGCCTACAAACAGAATGTAAACAAGTCAACCTCTGAAGTATAGCTACAAATGGAGACAGCTGCAAATAGAACAGAACCAAGAAGAAAATGTGTTACCTTCCTCATCCACCAAGAATTTACTTGCCATAATTTCACCATTTGCCGTATCTTTGAGAAAAAATCTCCATCACTTAAGAATGAGAATAGTGAGTAATAAAAGAAACAGCAGATTGGAAATCCTGATACTTGTGTACTAGACCTGTTTTTGCCACTAACTAGTTGTAAGTCCATAGAGAGCCATCCCCTCTTTGGATTATAACACAATAATGGCTGAGGCCCTGCCCATCCCCAAATTATTTGGTATTAGGAATTTAAGCATTTATAAATAGCCTTGTTGCTCCTGGACATGTATAACCAAATCGACCACTAAGTCCATAGGAATCACATATAAACGTATGCAACACATTGTGCGTATATATTTTTCAACAGGCACTGTACTTCGTGCTCAGACGAATCTTCCTCCTCTCCGGGAAATAGTAGCTGGTCTTCACATCATTTTTTTATTGCACACAACCTGCTGATGAGTATTTAAGCACATGGAACTCAGAGGAATACTTGAATCACAGTCAGTGCTATGATTTATTTAATCAATTATATGAAACTAAAATAGGGTTAATTTCAAAAGCAATAACCATGTCCATATACTCCTCTTGCTTTTTTCCTTCCAAATAAATTTTACATCACTACAACTCAACAAACTCACCTCAGACGTCTTGCTGGTTTAGTCGTAGCTGTGATCTCAGAGCGTTCTGCCGGCATTCATTGTT
Source organism: Tarsius wallacei (assembly GCA_963574415.1). Classification (NCBI taxonomy): domain Eukaryota; kingdom Metazoa; phylum Chordata; class Mammalia; order Primates; family Tarsiidae; genus Tarsius; species Tarsius wallacei. The sequence goes on from CAUYQG010105502.1 coordinate 3,429, forward strand.
TTGGCCACTACTAACTCTGCCGGCACAAGCATCATCTTTCTACCTTAGATTCAATCGCTTTTCTTTTTCATAAAATTTCGAAGTGACGTTCACATTCAATCTAGAAAAGACATGTAATCTTCATGTCTGACAAATATGTGTATGCCATACAAAAACAAGAAGATTTTGTCATTCTTCTAACTTTTTTCACACCTCTGGCTTTATAGCCTGTAAATAGCCAACATTATTCAATGTATATATATATGTTGGTGATTTAATAGAAAACCTTCTAATAAATAAGTTTGAAAACCATATTCCAATACATGACCTAATTTAAGCCTTTTAGTTAGTCTGAGGCATAAGGAAAAAGAACAAGAGATCCACATTTTATAGATGGGGAAGGTGAGACAAGAAGATGCAGAAGGATGGGCTGCCGAATAACCCAGGATGCTGGGCGCCAATCCCACTCGTATTTGATGCATCCTCCCACTATTAAATATTGCACTGCATTTTTTATCTTTTTTCACTGCCTATTTTCTATTAATCTGTTTATTCCAAACTTATTTCACTTACTAACATCAACTAGTCCCTACTCCCACCTGTGAGACTCTAGGGCTACAATGACATACAAAAAAGCAGATGCGTTCCCTGTTCCCTGCAAGCTAAGACCAATGGGACAAAAGACACTAATTAAATAATTTTTAAAGTGTGTATAGTACAACTGTGGCAATGCTGCACAAGGGAAGCACTCAGGGCCGTCAGACTTCACACTTAGAGGACTGAAGCTAGTTAGCAGAGTCCTGAAAAGCAACACTTGAGCTTTTTTGTTTGGTTAAACAGTGAGGCAGAGTTTACTAGACAAGAAGAGAGAAAGAAAACAACATGGGCAAACATCTTTAATAAGATGAAGTCTGGCAAGTGGGGAGTAAGGAGAGAAGCCCGATGTGAGTGGAATTGAGAGACTAGAAAAAAAGCACAATTTGAGAGGAGACGTGAGAAGAATTAGGGGGCAGTCTCTGCCAACTTTCAGAGCCAAGATTAAGGAATTGTGTCTTTATCCAAAAAGCAATGGGATTGTCTAATTTTACTTATATGAAATGTACTGAATAGGCAGACCCAGGGGGACAGAAAGTATGTTAATGGTCACCAGGGTCTGAGGGAAAATGAGAATGAAAAGTGACTACTAGTCGACAGTCACTTGGGGATGATGAAAATATTCTGAAATTAGTCAGTGGTGATGTCCACGCAATTCTGTGAAAATACTTTACATTCTGAATTGTACACGTTAAAAGAGTGAATGTTTTAGTATGGAGATTATATATCGATAATGAATTATCTTTTATTAAAAATAGCAATGAGAAAGTATGAAAGACTTAAGAGGGAGAGTCTCTTGACCAGATTAGAGTTTTGAAAGGATCAATTTGGCTTCAGTGTGAAGAACAGATATGAGAGAGGAGAAAAAAGGCTATTTTAACAATTCCAGTCACAGAAATTTAGAAAGAAAAACCCATAGGACTCAATGAAGAATACTGAAGACAAATAAAAAGCAGATGTCAAAGAATGACCCCTAGAGCTCAGGCTTGAACAAGGGAATGGAAGTGGACACTATTTATTGACTTTGTGGTATTGGAGAATGATCAAATTTTGAGAAGGAGGGAGGATATATTGAGTTCAGTCTTTCATTTTGTTTGTCTAGCTTTCTGAAAAAGATGTCAAATAAGAATTGAACATATGGATCTGAAACTGAGAGTGGTGTTTCAGTAAGGAGAAAATGTATGAGTTTTCTGTTGACTAAAATAATAGTCATGGATGTAAATGAACAGAGAAAAGAATGAAAGGTGAGACGATGTTGTAGTCCATTTGGACTGCTGCAGCAAAATCCCACAAACTAGCTGAAAAACAACAGTTACTCATTTCTCACTGTTCTAGAGATGGGGCAGATCAGGGTCTGGTGAGGGCTCATGTTCTGGTTCACACATAATGCTTTCTCGTTGTGTCCTCTCATAGAGGAAGAAGGAAAAGAGCTCCCTCCTTGGGTGTATTTTATTAGGGCACAAATAAAATAGTACCCTGGTGAGCTAACCACCCCCCAAAAGGGCCCACCTTCTAATACCGTCACCTTGAGGGTTGGAATTCCAACATATAAATTTTGGGGGACACAAATGTCTAGACCCTAGCAGGAGAGAAGCGGTTCAGAATCAACCGTTGAGGAACTCCAAATTCTGTCAGCCAAACGTGGAGTACAAGTCTGCAATGAGACAACGAGCAAAAGCTAGAGAGTTAGGGGAAAACCAAGAGAGTGAGTGTCAAAAAGACTAAGGACATAATTTCCAATACGAAAGATTTGCCAGGTAGATAGAATGCTTCTGAGAAGTCACATGAGATAAGGACCAAAAAATATCTATTGCGGTAACTTGACAACATTACCAAAAGTTGTTTCATTTGTGAAGTGGTTGAGTCAGATCCAGGTGACGATGGGTTGACCGGTGAATGAGCAACGGGGAATGAGCGAAAGCTAGTCTGAAAACGTTTGCTGCTGTTGCCTGGGAGAACAGAAAGTAGATAAAGCAATCGTTACAGGGAACAGCAGTGGTTACTACTTACATTTTTAGAGAGATCGTCTTGAGTGTCTCATAAAATACAAGGGGACCTATTTGAGTAAGTGATAAAGGTGGGAACTATTCAAGAAAAAAAGGATCGTCTGTGGTGTAAGGCTGGAAGAACTGTAGACAAAAGACAGCTCGGATGTGTGGTATCTGATGTAAGGCTGGTCCCATCTGATCAGTCCATGTTGTCTGTGAGGTCGATATGAAGTAACCCGCTCAGCATGCGGGAGGCTGAAGGAGAGCAAGGGAAGAGCTATTGGGGTGTGAAAATTATGGAGGGGCTTGTTTCTATGTGAGAGAATGTCACCACCAGAAACACAGGCCTGTCGATGAAGACGCCTTCTTCCACATACTGTCTCCCACACGGCTAAGCCGTGCTGGTACAGGCTTGGGGGAAGAACATCAACGGCTGTGATTTTCTAAAGCTAAGGTTTGGTCGGTTGCTAAAATAATTTTTAAAACAACCACAACAGAGAGCAAGAAAGTCCAACACAATGGCAAGAGAGTTCATGGGGCCTGTAATATTAACTAGAAAAGGAAGAAAAATATTTTTATTTTTCCATGAATTGCATCTGTTCTTATAGCCAAAAATTTTAAAGCAAAAATATTTATTAGGCTGAAAATTTTAAAAAGACAAGAGTTGAAAACCTTCTTTGTGGATTTTTTTTAAAAGGTACAAAAATAAAAATTTGAAAAACACACTCTTCACAAATATACGACCTGCTCTATTTTGTATAGGCTTGATGTCTTTAAACTCTAGGCTTTTGAACTTAATATATTACAAAGTAAAACTATGGACGGTATAGGAAAAAGACCTCTATCAGGAAGGCTGAAGTCGAACCTCAACCTTTTTACTTATTTATAATTTCAAGATTCAACCAAAACACCCTCGTCACTATAAGCCTTCCCTAACTCCTTCTTGCTTTGCCATTTTCATCCAAGCTCACACAATGCCAAATAGAAATGTCCATGGCAACCTCTATTGTACTGCAGAGTCTCTTACCTCCAGTTCCTCCACTGACTGTGTTTCTTGAAGGAAGAGATATTTTCTTCCTGTGTTTTACTCATTGCTTGGCCCATATTAAGCAGCCAATTATGTATGATTCTCAATCAAATGCTTAAATTTGTTTGGGCAAAAAATTGTTACATGGGTAACCTAATTAAAAACTTCATTTGACACAAAAAAACTTTTTAGACCTTTCTGTGCTAGAAAAACTTCAGTGCAAGAGTAAAAGAAAAGTTGTTATTTTTCCTGGCTAACTGAGAGGTGTCTAACTTCTCAGTGTAATGCAGGCACACGCATAAACAGAGAAAATGAAAGAGACTAGCAATACCTATAGGCTAGCAGCGACAGCAATAGTGGGAAATGCAGACACACTTGCACAATAAAATTGAAGCTTAAATCAAAGGAAGGAGGAGTCTGCAGGGCCATGGAGCCAAGATATTTTCAGAGCTAGATCTTTTATGGAAAAAAGACAGCCAAGCCAGAAACACAATTCAAGGAGGACGAGGAACAGACACTGTCAACCTTGCAGCAATTTGACTCTCACCCATCCAGGATTCAGAAAGATTTGACCAATCCCAGATGGACAGAATTGTTAACAAACAAGCTTTTCTGTCTAAGAAGCATGTGGAAATCAACAGTGTGTTCACAATTACCCTTCGATACACATCCAAGGTTAGCTGCTTCATTACTTTATAAGCTATGTACACTGCTCTTTTGTTTTGATTCTTTATTTCCCTTAGTCCCAGGGACTTGAGGAAAACCTACTTATTATGACTCTGAGGCGCAAACCAGGACTTCCTAGGATTGGATGTGCCCAACTGCAGGACAGCCTCTTCACAGCCGCCACGAGGAACCCCCGGGACAGCGCGGTAACTGAGTTTTACCCAATCCCAGCTAATATTGCTTTGGGATAACAGTCAACATTAGTGACATCACCAGGAACCGTTGGGGGCAGTGCTCACTGCAACACATGTGCATCGTCCAAAGATATTTTTGCTTGATAGCTATTACCCCATAAAATTTGCACTGATTTATACTTCTACTGATGTAGGTGAAAGTGTTTGAAGTCTATTTATAGCTTGACTGAAAACTTCACCCTAAGCAGACTGGCTTGAGCAGCCCTTGTCAGTCAGGGCTTTGCAAATTTAAAAAATCTATGGTATGCCATTTAGAAAACCCATCACGCCCTTTTCCCTCGCGCTGACCTTGTCTCAAAGGTTTTACAAATCACCTATCACAATACGTGTGAAGTGTGAAATCTCCAATAAGTTTAATCTTGCTATCGTCTCTTGCTCTCTTATCCTTTCCTGTGTTTTTTACTTATCGCTTTTGCCCTGGAGTTCTGTGACATATACTTACACAGCGTGGCTTCTTTTTTTAGCAGCTTTATTTTTAAACTTTGTAGAAAAACACTAGTTTACTCTCTTAAACTTCTTACTGTTTGAAAATTGGGCAATAATACTCCCGTTTGTATCCCTTTCCATTGCGAACACATTGTATACTAATGCGTTCTAAATTTTTCCATTGTTCTGCAGTAGTGAGATTTCTGCACATAAAATCTTTGTATCTCATAATTTCCTTCTGTCACCCATGCTGTGTGTGTTTTGTTTCTAATACTACTAGCCGACAGGCACAGACACTCGATAATTTTCATTTCCTTCTCTTGTCTGACTCTGTCCAAACGCATTTGGATTATTATTTCTTCTCTTATTTTTCCCAATGCAGAAAAATAAAAGTATAGGTATTGTATTTCCGTTTATTTTCCATTTATGGGGAAAGTCTGGACGCCTAACCCCCAGAAGTAAGCTTTTTTAAGTTTTTGTTCAAGTCTGTTCTCTTGGCCATTGGGACCACCACTGTAATGTGCAAATTAGTTTTATGGTGGCAGAGCAGTGCCGATCAGTCTTTCCTTCACTTGACAGAGGCCCAAGTGCCGGTCAGACACTGGAACCATTAATTTCAACTACCACTGGTCAGACAAAGCAGCTCCCAGACCGCTCTCCTCCGTGTCCTCCGGGGAAGAGTCGGCAGGGAAGAGTCTTCTGATCGCTACCTCCACAGCGAGCTCCACAAACACAAGTCAACCAGCCAGTCGTTTGAAGGAAATTCTGCACATTATTTATTTCATAAACAGCCGTGTAGATAAATCTAAGACTCTGAGAAGGACTGCAATGAAGAGTGTTATTTCACTTTGTTCAACCTTGAATGTCCTGCTCTTGTTAGTTTGAGAACAATTTCCATGTTGTACACATCTGCAACAACAACTAGCATTGATGAATCGAGCTTTAAGAAGCCATCCTCTGGAATTCTTTAGATTAAGAGCCAGAGCCAAGTTTTGTGCCCCTGAAATTAATTGCCTTGACACCACCAGAGAGATCTTTCTAGGACAAGATTTTCTCATGTTGCTTTTCTCCTAAGGTTTATGTAAGATGTTTTATTTATGACACAAGTCTACATTTTTCAAGGTGCTCCCTCTGTAAACTACCTCCACCCTACCCAAGTTCCTGGTTCTAAAGTCAGCACAGATCAATGTTCAAATCCCAGCTCTGTTATTTATCAGCCATTGGACAATTAGCTTAATGCCTTTTAACCTCAATTTACTCCTCGGCAGAACTGAGAAAAGATCTCACCTCCTATTAGCACAGACCAGGGCAAAAATACAAACGAGGGCCAACATACCATTTGTCTAAACACCTGGAAGTTATCAAAGAAGCTAAGCCCCCTACCGGGCCTATTTCCTACTCAGCCTACTCTTCCCCCGCTCAGGCTTGCTCCTCTGGATTGCTCTCCCCATCCAGAGGGAAGCCAGAGAACCACTTTGTTCCCCATGGACTGGCCTCTGCCTCCCGCAGGCTTGAGGGGGAGCACAGGTCTACTGGGACCCAACAAGGCCGATGCAACTCAGGCCTCCTAGATGGTGACTGGGGTGCCAGATTGTTATCGTTCTGATTCAGGATTTTCAGCCACCTACCAATGCTAGACCATCCAAGTAGAAGAGATAAGGAAGGAAAGAAGATAATGCAGTTATTTTAGGATCTTTGTCTGCCTAGAAACCCATGTCAGTGATCTGGGGCAGCCAGATGTATGCAGGATGTAACAAAAGCATTGGTTCTTTCTCTAGTTTCAGGGACAGAGGATAGACTATGCACACACGTGAGCACATATGTGCGTGCCTGGATCAGCCATTTTGGCTAATACTTTCCTTTTCCATAATTCTTATAAAGTCAAATGAATATCAGGCTCTTAAAAAAAAGATAAGTCAGGAAATCAAAATCTTAGCAAGAAAAGGAAGAAAAACATTCTTTGTGTTTCAGTATCTGTGATTTACGGTGTCTTTAAAACATAGAGCACTGCCTAGGGTCTCTCTTACTCATGTCTAAGGGCAGAAATGACTGAGATCATTGGACCTATGTCATAGAATTGTGTGGGCATTAAATATAATGCATGTTAGCTATATATGATGCCCTTATCAAAATCCAGAGTAACTCTCTCTAAGCTAGGCCTCTAAGTCTTGTCAAGGGAGAAGGAGGTTAGGCAATGAAGTTATATTTTTTAGACCGTGAACAAACCTGAAGACCAAAGTTCAGTCATCAACAAATTTCAGACATTATAGCTTTGTTTTGGACTTTCTGCTCGAAAGATGGTCTTTTTTTTAAAATTATTTATTCAAGCATAACTAGGTATCCTTACTCTTTGAATGTGGACACCGAGGGCTCTGCCTTCAATTCATTGTCTGCTCTAATGAAGTGGAGAAGACAGATTCCCTTTATAACCTCTTTCAATTGATAGAGATGGCATCAAATCAACCTTGATTATTTAATATGAAATATTTTTAAGGGACAAGTTCCTTCTTGATCTTTCATAGACACATTCAGTAAACTGTAGCCTGACCCCATTTTTGGATAAAGGCTTTTCAAGAAGCTTATAAGTAGTATATGCCATAGCAATAACAATGATGCAAAAGCCATCTTTCTGAAAGATAAACACACAGATCATGATGGGACTGACTTTAGGTACAATTTGTTCATTTCATATAAGAGAAGAAAAATTGACACTATTATGGGTGCCACAGGGCTTCAGACCTTTGAAAAGGAACTTGATCAACAATAACCTGTGTAAGTACATAGCACCTCATGCGACATATATGCTGTATATTAGCTAAATGTATTGCTGTATGTTCCATTGTTTGTATTACCATCTATGTTATACTTTATATGTGTTGCTATTTATCTTACCTACCGGTATTCTCTCAGGTAGTCTTCCACTCAGTCAGGACATCCGCCCACTGACAACTCCATGACTACAACCACCACTAAGCCCTTTAAACGAAATATACGCTTGGTCATGTCCTTCTATCCAATCATCCTTCACAGAGACTTGTCCTGATAATCTCCTCTGCACTACAATCTTCACCACTTTGCTCCCTAATTTTTTCCAATGTCCACATGTATGCAATTTGCCTTGATTAAAATGATGAATTACTTGAGAGCAGAAAACAGAAACCAAATGACTTTACATTCCTTCCCCCCGAGTGCCCAACACAGAGCTCATGGCTCCACTCAGCCACAGAAAAGTTCATTATTACTTGGTGGACCTCAAAGGCAAACTGTTACTGTTCAAATTACTCAAGTAAAGTTGACATTTAGCAGGCTGTTTGAGCACTGCTTTGTCCAACTGCTTTGTCAGACACCCTGCAAATACAGAGATATGAACTGAATAGTGTGACCTCTCAACTAATTAAGAGGTTCAGTATGTATGTGTTCTCGTAATGAACAATTAACAGAAGCAATTTGAGAGACTCACCCATGCTAATGCGGTAGGAGCTAGGGTTGAGTTTGATTTCCCTTCTGTGTTTATTTGAAAGTGTTCACAGCCCAGCTTCCATCCTTTATACTGCGTTTATAGGTATGTCATGTCTAGAGCCTCTGAGGTGGAAATTATGACAGTTGTTCTAGAAGCAGTGATAGAAAGATAATTAAAAAATAATTAACAAGAATAATTAGCATGGGGCCAAGGGAGGAGAGCTTTTATCTCATCAGTTAGTTTGATGTGATTAAATGGTGTAAAGAGCACAGCCTGGAAGGTTCCTCTCTGTGGCAATATGGATGAAACCACGATTTTTCTGTTTTATTTTGTTTTTCTGCTTTTCCCTTCCACTGACAGTCAGCAAGCAGTGGCTGCTGAGATCCTCACTTGCTTCTGAAAAACGCCAGCCGGCACCTCTCGCGGCATCTCTCCATTGGGCTGAAGACATAACCGCGCAGCTCCAGTGGAAACACAGAAGTGGACCGTCAGGATCTATCTGCATAACGCTCCCGGGGGCTGTGTCTTAGGTGATTGCCTTGGCACCAGCTGAGCAGAGAATGCAGGAAGAGGCAAAGGAGGTCAACAGCAGTCGGGTTTTCGTTTGTTGTGGCTTACCATGCTTCACTCTCTTCTGAGCAAGACCAGACATTGCTGGTAAAAGAACAGAGCATGAACACTAACTTTCAGCCTGGAGGGTGTGGCCAGAACTGATTGTCTTATAATTGGACAAGACAGCATACAATTTTACCCAGTCATTTTCCTGTTACAGGAAAGCTGTACAAACTCCAGAACAGCCCCCTGCTGAGAGAAAAGCCCTTAGTTAAACAAGTCAGTCAGCTTGGAAGAGCACTCACGTCGAGTCGGACGGACCTGAGCTGAAATCCTTGCCTCTGTCACATCTAGCCCTAGCTGAGCAGCCTTGGGCAGAACTTTCTCTCTCTGAACTGCAAGGAGCTCATCTGTAAAATGGTGATACTAATACCTACCTGGCTTGCTATTTGCATTATCATTTATTTGAATGTTGCTCTCTGATAATAGTAGCAACCACTGCTCTTATCAGTGTATCTAATCTCTACTGAACCTGTTCCCTAACTGGCAAAATGAAGGTAATATCTAGAGGTTTATTGTGAAGACTAAATGAAGTCCTCAAGAAAAGTTACCTCCCAGGCTACATCATTCATCAATATCCACTGAGTGAAAAACTATGGAAAGTTAGAAGGTAAATGAATTCTTGACTTACGTTTGTTGAGAGGGGAAAAAAACTGTAGAGATGTGATATAGCTAAAGACGTAGGCATCAGGAGAATGTCTTTTGCGTAGTCAATGGGTCTGTACCTAGTAGCCCTTGGCTATTTTTGTTTGTTGACTTGTTACATATTTTGTTTGTTTATTTCAACATGCCCAGGAAGCCAAGCTCTTAGGCCCCAGGTATTTGTTAAGGCATAAAAATATAATTAACACATTATCAGGCAATGCTGTTTCTCCCAGAACTTGACTGCACTGTGGAATGAGGAGATAGAATACAAGAAGAAATGTGTGAAATCTTTGACAGGGATTGCAATGATTGGCAGGAAATAATTTGTGACAGTTTGCATTCTTCAGATGAATTTTTCTGATACAGTTTGCCTAGAGGACATTTGAGATGGAAAGTAGAGGAGGCCGAAAGTAGAAAAGCCAATCACAGGCGAGGGTGTAAAAAGTACTGACCTATCTGAAATGAACCTCATAGATAAAGAGTTTATGGTAATTCATGCAAATCATGTCAGGTAGCTCACTCCCCCGTAGCCAGTTTCCCTGGGGTCACTAGAACATAACCCTTGGCTGGCAGAGCTTAGAAAGTTTTCCTAGGCTCACAGAGTCTGTTAGCACAATTGATTCATTCATTTAACACATGTACGTGAGCACGTATCTTATGTCAGTCATTGCTCTTCGGGACTTGGAGTCTGGCAGGAGAAGAGGGTACCTCAAGTCAAGCTCAAATAAATAAACATTAAGAAAGTTGTATGCAGTTAGAAGCCCTATCACCTTAGCTACCAATAACTTATAATAAACACTAGAGTTATTATCAGAGAGGGAGACACGGAAGGTGCAAATGAGCCATTTCTCTCTAAGTAGGAAACACCCTTGCTGGTTTCATGCAGTTATCTTACTTTTTCTGTTTTTGGCCCCTTGTCACATAGCAGTACCCATTAGCTCTGAAAAAGACCCAGATAGATCTGCTTGCTCCAAACATGTTAGAACCAAGATAATTCTCAAATTCCTTCCTTCCAACAGTACTGAGACTAAACATTCCAGCTCAAATAACGCCACCGAACTTTAATTATTGTGCCTTATACATAATGCTCAAATATTTATTAGCTGAATACATGAATAACAAAAGGTTCTGAGACGGAAGAGGATACGGGATGCTTGAGAATGATGAAATCTGTATTTCCAGAAGAACAAAAGGAGGAATGGAGATACAGGCAGGCTGGTTGCCTCCATAAACGGGGTGTTCTTCAGAGTTCATTTCAATTCTGCCTGAGATTCTCCCTTTCAGAACATCCACAACTGTGAGACAAAAGGGAGCTAACAGTTGGAGGACATTAAAGCTGATTACCAATAGATTGCATTAACATGCAAAGCAATTAGGAACCACTGAAGAGTATGAACATGACCGGCTGATGCTTTGTGTACCGTCATAATTCTGAATCTGCAGGAGTAAACTCCATCTGCAGCCAGCCCTAGACTCTGCAGTGCAGGACTTCAAAGATGGCATTTGTCAATACCCTTACCCGTATTCCCTCTTCACACAGTAAAACTCCAGGCCTGTGCCATCCAGCCAGACAGCCATCTCCCACGGTCCTAGTCCACCATGACGGGCCGAACAGAACAGATTTCCACTGAAGTCACCCGAAATTGATGACTTCCCATTTCTCGGGATCTCTGACCCTGCCAAATGATCCTTCTGCCTGTCTACATTTATCTCTAGCTCCCGTTTGCCTCCACTGTGAGTCCAAAGACCTCATTTACACACCATCTGCCACCACTTCCCTCATGATTCTCCGATGATTGGATGGCTGCCTACGTTAAGACCCATTAGAACGATCTCAGTTGCCTTTGCCCACCCTGACATCCCCACTCTTCTTGCCTCCTCTCTTGAGCGGCCTCCTCTCTGTCCACGCCAGTCCTTCCACTGTTGTCTCCTGGTAAATCACTCCACTAACTATCCCGTCTTTCTCCTGTATCGCAGCCCTTTCCGTGTTTAGGAGTGGTTTATAAATATGTTCAAGCCTCTCCCAGTTTTATTTTGTTAAAGGTACTCCCTGCCATCCTTTAAATATCTTAACACATATTCCAAAAATTGCTTTTTGGAACTACTATGTCATTTCAAGAACAGATTTTTCTCAAACATAAAATTGATTATGTTAACCAGCTTATAATTAGTCAGTGGATCCTTATTGGAAAAAATAAATTCTCGAGTACAGCATCCTAGGTTTCCCATAATCTGTCCCCTACACAGATTTCTTCCTCCCGACCCGCCTCTCTTTAGGCAACCGATGAAATACAGAACTACTTCACTCGACATTCTCTCTCACCACTCTGCACTTACAATGCGTTTTATTCTTCCTGGGACAGAATGCAGGTTATAAAACGGTGGCCTTGGGCAAGTCTCCTCAGGAGACAGTGGGCAAGGCAGCAGTCTGAGGCCTGGCTTGTTCACTGCAACTGTAAAAGAGCTTTAAAGTTTTCCTATAGATGGTGGTAATTACTAAAGCTTTGTAAACTGGGGAGTAATATTGGAGTTGAATGTAGATTCCATTATATGAGAATAGATTTAAAGAAGCCATAGAAGTAAAAAGGTAAAACTAGTTATAAGTCGGCAAAGGCTGTCCAAGTAAAAGCTGATGACAGCTGAAATAGAGTGGTAGCAGTTGAGACATGGACTCAAAGAGGCACAAGGAAGAATATCACAGAGGTCAGAGGCAAAAGAGGAGAACACATTGACAAAGACTCTTTCTGACTTTAGTCAGGTTCCCCTGAGTCCTTTTTGGACTAGCTCTGACCTTGGACTCTGACATTGAACCATTTAGTTCAGTTTTAGCAAGAATCCTGCTGGAGTCTGAACACCCTCATTTAGCCAGAATGCCCCCAGCCATGAGGTTTCCCTTTGTAATTTTCCATCCACTGATCCCTTCCCGTTCCTGGGTATAGATTCCCACTTTTCCTTGTTGTATTTGGAATTGAACCTTATTTCTCTCTTCTGCTACACAAAACCATAGCAGGCCCTCTGAACAAAGTCTGCCTTCATCAAATTTAGTACATGCCTGTAACAAGGGTCATGAGAATTCTTCTCTTTAACTACACCGTCACAGAAACCAAGAGTATAGAGAGTCCTACGTGAGGACCCGTGATCCCGGCACCAGATGCTATAGAGAAGGTCCAAAGAAGTGGTCACTGGATTTGATAATTAAGAAATTGTATGTAACTTAAACAACAGCAGCTACGACGGAGAAGGAGGAGAAATAAGAGTTTGTCGTTGAGGAGTGAATGGGAGACAAGGGAATCAGTGAGCACTGGGTACTTTTCAAGATATTTTAAAGGAAGAGAAGTGAAATAGACTAGACCGGTCTAGATGCTCCATAGAGCCAATGGGTTGGTGAAGGTGAGACAGATATTTGTAGATTTGCAGACTGAAGGGAGTCTTGAACAACTTTTTATTAAGGGGTCAGATAGTAAATATTTTAGACTCAAGGGTCATAAGGTTTCTGTCACAACTGTTCAACTCTGCTATTGTAGCACAAAAACAGCCAGAAACAACATGTAAACAAATGGTGTAGCTGTGTTCTTACAAAATTTTACTGACAAAAAATGAGTGCCAGCAGGCTCTCTGACCACAGTTTGCTGGCCTGTAAGTGACCCCAGGCAGACAGAGGGCATGAGATGCCGGGTTACAGAATGGCCTTAAATAAGAACAAAGGGAACAACGGTGCACACCTGTCAACAAGAATGGACTGACATTTACTAAAAACCTAAACACTTAGTTAAATATAAATTCGATCTTTTAAAAAATTTGAAGCCATATCTATTCTAAAAGTGAACCCAATTGTTTCTTAAAAGGCTCTTTATAAGTCTCCGAAGAAGGAAATATTTACTTAGGTGTACTGCAATGTTTTAGGTACTTTAAATTCTCAGTCACAAATCATCTAGTACCAACTCAGAAATTCTGAAAGAGCACAAATGATCGCAGCAAGGACCTCACTCTTCCATGCCACCTAAACTTGGTAGAGTACAAATTCAACACTGTCTGTTCTAAAAGGAAGATCTGATTTAAAAAGAAGGATCACATTATCCTTTTTCAACCCCAGATCTACGGATATTTTACTTGGAAAGCTGATTGTGGTATCCTGGCTTATTTCCATAACTAAAGCAATGTGATTAAGTTCCTATAGGCTTTAGATAATCACCCAAGCTTTTTGATTGTTATAATCAGGTCAGAGCTTCAATCAATGAAGCTATCCTAACACTATTGACTAAATAAAGAATCTGGACAGGATAAAAACAAGAACTGCAGCTATGCTGAGCAAATGCCTTCAAATAGTTTCCTTCCTAGAGCTCAAATAATATGACAACAAGGGACTAGCATGATGTGGATGTCTGCATTCCAACGCATAATGGGCAAGGTCATAATTGTGGCATGAAGTGAGGTGATTGTATACATTATTTTATTTTCTAATAATTGCAGTGGCCTTTCATGGAGACAGATGCATCCTTGTCATAGTTAAGCTCTGTGACCTTTAGTAGCATTTCTGACTCAGCCAAAATTTGTTGCGTGAGTTATTCTGCCAACTTCAATCATGTGAATAGCATTATTAATTTCTCCTAAAAACATGTCTAGCAGGGCAACATTCGTTCTCCTCTGTTAAAAAAAAAAAATAGCAAAAGAAAAAGTAAAAACAGACTTTGCAACAATGACCTTGGCCCATGCACCCACCATCAATAAAAATATCTTATTTGGGGCAGGAGAGAAGGGTGTGGATATTTGGTGGCAAAGATCAGAGATGCTAGAGTTAAAAAAAAATCTAGTGCCTGTAAAGGGAGAGATTGAAGACATTAACTCCTCTCTAAGACTGTTCTGCTGCATGGCTCTGGGGAAAAGCTGTAGGCAGCCTTTCTCTGCAGTGGAGAGAAGAAAAATGGAAATAGAAGAAAAATGTGTTAGGAAGCAAAGAGGTGAGAGAGGTGGAGGAACAGGAGAGCAACAAATAAATCTCTTGGCAGTGTTTTGGACTGATAGATAGCACTTCATTCTAAAGTATTTCTCAAAATCCCACACATGCTGTTTCACCAAAGAAATGTAAACCCTTCAGGAATAGAAGGAAAGCAGAAAAAAACAAGCAAAGAACTTAATGGCGTGAAAGGAAAAGTGGTACTTTGGACCCATTTCTGTTGGTCAAAACAACACTAGAGAAAGGACTGTGGACTCTGCACGCCCACAAAATCCAGGGAAAGGCTCATGTTTTAATCTCATCCTTTCAGTGCTCCATCTGGTTAGCTAAAAGGCTGAGTCACAGCCCTGCTGGGAATAGGAACTCTCCCATAAGCCACACAATAACAAACGTTATGGCCAGGCCACTAAATCACACGCTAGGGAAATCCTGACTTACGCCAAAGCTGTATTTCCTCCGTGTTCAGAAACTGAGTCTGGCTCCAAGCATCCATTTTATGGTGAGTTATCTCCCTGCCATTCCCTGCAGAAGCCAGACGTCCCCAAACCCTTGAAACATTTTTAAAGTTCATGCTCCAAAGGGATACGAGATATCAAAATCACAGCTCGCAATGAAAACTTCCACAGCAACCAAAGTTACCTGTTCACTCCTATTCACCAGACTCCACCTAGCATCACTGGATGCCACTCCATTCTTTTTTATACCTAGCAGCTTACATTTCTAAGCCGTTTATATTGTGCCCAAGTGCTTTTGCATAGCATCATATTTACACACTTTATCTCTTTTAAGGGTTCTGACACTTGTGTATAATCTATATTTCGCAGGCTATTCAAGCGCATAACCGCAAAGCAAAATGTTTCTATTCCTCTCCAGGTGGTTCTTTGAGAACTCAAGCATCCTACAAATTCTCTGGAAAATGTTCTGAGAAGCAGCATAGAACTTCTTACATGCACACCACGAATTAATTAAATCTCTCAGCTGCCACCACTTGCCTGTCCTCCTGCTTCAGGTCTCTATTGTTGATATTTTTTGAAACCAGCATCCAAAATGGCTTGTGACCACGATCACTGCTGATGTCAGCCACAGACACGACCCTTCCCGTTGCTCTTGCTGGCTTCAGAAATGATGTTCGTGTTCATGCCTAACATTAGAGCCCCTCTTTACTCTGCCACCATCATAATTTGCACCACTGTCCCAGTGCCACAAATGTCCTTTAAACTGCTGTCACTTCAGCGACCAGTGCAGCTAAAGTTGTTGCCGATGATGAAATGACTCCTACAACTCTCCTGAGGTTCAATGTTGATTTTATTATGGTTCTGGTGATAGCACCCATGAAAAGTTTCTTTTTAGCCTTAGTCTTTTATTGAAATATTATGGTGGAAGCAAGGCAAGTCTTCTCAGTGAGCGACTGATGGGCGGCAGCAACACCGATCTAGTTGCCCCAGCAAAACTTCTAGGGCACATCCTTAAGAACACTTTTCCAGACATTGCTTTGTTAAACTCTGGTCGGGCCACATGGGACCTTGACTTATGGCTGCTGTGTTTCCTAGCTTTGGCCATTGGGGAGGTGAATCTCTTCTCTCTCTGGTCTACTTTCTAAACAAACTATATTTTGCAATCTAAAAAAAAGAACAATTTTCCTCACCTCCATATCCAAAGCACCATTAAGTTTGTGGACTACTTCCAAATCGTGTCCAGAATCCAACTACTTCCCTTCCTTTCCATAACTAGTACAAAGTCATGACCATCCTTCATCTGAACTTTGCAGTCTCTCTGAACTGGTCTGTCTGCATCCATTCTTGCTTTCCTGCAAGCCATTCTCCACATCATCTAGATAATTTCATAAATATTTCTCCCCTGCTTGGCACCCTCAGATGTTTCCCTGACTACTGTTATGAAGCTCTGCATGATGTGCCCTGCTAACGTCTCTAACTCACCTCACACCATTCTTAACTCCACTGATGTGTCTTTAGCCACTTATTTTTGTTGTTTCTCAAACATATTTGATATCTCTGCCCAGTCTAGGGTTGTTGCATGCAGGACTCTTACAGCAGGAAAGGGAGGCATCGGTAGATTATTTCTTTGCTCACTCCCTCCTCATCTCCCGTTACCATTCCTTTCATTCTCTTCTCTTTGGTGCAGCTTCCAGATCTTTTCATAGTTGTGAAGGAAAGGAAATAAAGAAATAAGGAGAAAAAAATTTCCCAAGATGTCACATCAGTGCCTTCCGGCACTGGTTAATTCTGGCCCTAGCAGATATTTTAAGTTCTCTCTTTCTCTCCTGGGCACTTCTATGGATTCTTCAAAACCACAACCACCTCCATCTCTTCAAATGTCTCCCCCACAGTTCCTGATGTAAGTATTCACCCTTCCTGCAGACACTAAGGAGTTTTCCTTTGGTTCCTAATCATAGGCAGTAGGTCTTCCCTCAGATTCCTTCTATTTAAGATGTCCTAAGTGCCCCAAAGATCCCTTAACCCTGCCCTAGATGGACCAAGTTCCAGGCAGTTATCTTGTGTCTCAAGTTGCTTGATACCACTTGTGTTCTCTCTCTCTCTCTCTCTCTCTCTCTCTCTCTCTCTCCTTTTCACACTGGATGACGGTAGTCATCGTTCTTCAGGAGGTCTAGCACCTCATTTTAATATGTGAGGGTACTTGGAACTTCTTATTATGGGTTCAACCAAAACTAATTTTACATGTTTTTATACCCTTTCAAAATATACAGATTCTAATAGTGTTAGTCCTCCTTCCATGAAACATTGTCCACATAGCATTGCTATGTCACTCCTAATAGCTTCCGTTTAGTCAATGAGAAGGATAGAGAATATTCAGCGCCAATCTGCATTGAGCCTTCTGTATGTGGTCCAGAATACCCAGTCCAGCCTTAGCAACAGTCACCCAATGACAAGTCTACATGAGTGAGGTTGCAGAAAAGAACGGTGATTTGTATCCTTTGGCAACTAACATTAATCCGTGAATTCATAAAGGGGAGTACAAGCCTATACTTCTTATAAACATTTCAATGTTCTTGTCTTCAAGGTTTATTATGTACCCAAGTGGAGTAGATAGTTGGCATCTGACAGAGTTAAGAATGAACTGTTAAAGACATTCAGCCCACCATTTTCCTAGACCCTGGCTTACTTGTTGATGGCACTAGTAATAATCAACAGAATTCCCAAAACTCTCCCGAAGAGGGACTTTCCGAATTCCTAAACACTCACCTCCAGAGGAACTCAGAGTCCCCCAGTAAAAGTCTCTTATTACCCTTCAACGCTTTTGAGGGTTGGCCAAGGAGGCATTAAGTTTTTAGTGCCCAAATTAATGCTGGATTACAGCACACAGGCATTGTGCTCTCTGATTTACGATGCCATATAGCACAGTCAATGAGACCGCTCCTTCTCCTTGGGCCACTTGAAAACTCTTAATTCTTTACTTTATCTTTGGATGGGATAGGTGGGAGGGAAAAAAAGGCACATGACAGTGCTCTTGATGTAAATCCCAAGTAAACTCTTTCCTCCCCAAACCAGCCTAGATTGCCTTTATGGAGGAAAGTCAGAACTGCACATACAACAAAAATCCAAAGAGGACCTGGATCGCGCCCTCTCACAAATTAGGATCAAGGCACAGAGGTCAACTACCCCTCGCAAAGAAGAGAAGCTCTGGAAGAAATTCCATCTGGCACAGAATGAAAGTCTCAGAATAATCCTTTATTGTAGATAGAATAACTTACTCGCTCACAGCTGTGTGGTCTTGAGCCTAGGTTTCCTCAAATGTAAAGTAGGCTTAGTACTATTCACGACCTCAGGTTGAATTAAAATTTGAATGACTGAAGATAATAAGCCAGAAAATTTTACTTTTTTTGACCTGCAGAACGCTTTAGCCTACCTTCACACAGGGCTCCACTCATCCTTCAGTTCACAGACTCCACACGGTCTTACTTGGAATAGTGACACAAAGGAAGCTCGGTAACCTCCCTGATAACTCCTACAGCTGTTTAGCGTTTGAGCCATGAGCGCTAGGTAGACACCCATATCTCAGGCTATAAGGTCCTAGCTACCTGGTCGATTCAGTCTCGCATCTTAAGAAAATGACCCAATGAGCAGTAGCATGTTTAGCACATCTTGCTTTTTGTCACAGAAATAGCTTTATCTATTTGATTATTTTTATGTAATATACTGATATTGTCCCTCATGGGTAAAATGAAAGACGTTTGCTTTGGGCCTGATATCTTATTTAAAATAAGATGACAGAAAACAAGAAAAATCAACGCCTCAGACTAATTGGCTGAATAACTTTTAGCTGTGTAGGAGAAAGAACCCCGGAGGCTGACCCCGTCCCCTGGCACACTCAGAATCTCATGGCAGATGACTGTGCCTGTGAATCAGATTCTGGTTGCTGAGTGTGTTCCAGTCTGCAGGCCGGGGAGCTCTGAAGAGTGCAGCCATGGAGGCATCAACTAGCAGGAAGTTCCTGGAGGACAGATAAGCCTTTGCCCTGTTGTTAATAAGTATTTTCATGTGGAGCGACGAGGTAGCCCGCGACGAGCGTGCAAGCCCCAGGAAGTTGTCAAACAGTCAGCCCACATGGGTGACTTCACCCTGTTTACCTCGCTTGATATAAAGCCAGAGGAGGGCCAAGAAACAGCCATAAATTCAAATAAGCTTTTAAAGCCCTCTCAATTGATCACTACCTAAAAAGACACAGAGCGACTGTATAATCGCCTCACCTACCGGTAACTAAATATATTGCCCTTTCCAAATTCACTGATGTAAAACACAGAGCTTTCCAACCCAGCTAATGGTTGAGAGCAGCTTTATATTGCTTTCTTGTGAACTTAACACCCAGCGAATAAATGGCAGTCCTGGAAGCAGCAACTTGGGTCAGACAGTAACGTGTGCACAGTGCCATCTTCTTCGGGTAAAATAACTATTCCAACTGAAACAGAATTAAAATCTTGGTTCTGTCTCCTACATGCATATTACATTTTTCCATGACGGTTAAAAAGATAAGATTTTCGTCTAAATTGCTTGTCTTTTATGTTGTATTAAGGCATATAAACTTGATCCAAAAGGTGGCATAAGTTAGGGCAATGACATGTGGAATATTTATGAATTTGCAAAATATTATTTAATACCTGTGTCTACATACAAGCTGCCACGTTGCAGTGTGGCAATGGGAACAAAGATAATCATCCGACCTAAGCGAGAAAATAAGGTGTGCTAGGACCCAGTAATACTTTCCCAAGTGTCATATGTGGTAACTTGGACCAATATCAAGTTGGAGTCATGATTGAAGTTCTGAAGTTTACCCTTGACTCCACAATCCCTGAATGCAACTTAGAGAATCCCCAAGGCAATATTATTATTCCTTTCTTTCCACCGAAGTAATTTACAAGGAGAAAAAAATGATTCCAACCTCAACGACATTTCCAAATGTTTACATCTCTTCAGATGACTGTCAGCAGGGAAATAGACATCCTCGGACATCTCATGAGCTTTCACAGGTTTCTTTTGTTTCAGATTCTCAATCCTTGCAATGTGTGGGCTTTACAACGGTTGCAATTTCACCTCAGTTATGTTATTCACATCTAACAGAACGGTGAGATACGAGATCTTGCTCCCTCTATCTGAGCATATTTTCAGTGATTAGCAATTTATTTGATTTCTAAGATATATGGCCAGTTACTAAAGAACTCCGGGTATATTTGCATAGAAGTCATAAAAGCTGTAACTTTTAATGATCTGATACTTCTAAAGTAGACTAGGAGTTCAAAGACTGTCCTTCCTCTGCCCCTTGAAAGTCATATAAGGTGGAGTCCATATGATTTTTATAGACATCAGGTGTACATTCAACAGACTCTCCTGTAAGCAGAAGCACAGCTTGTGACTAGCCAGTCTAGCTCAAATTAGGGGCTAAGATTGGCTGCAGGGGGTGGTGAGAACCAGCACACACTAGCTGAGATGAGCCCGGCTGCTGAAAGTGTGGTCCCAGAACCAATGGCATCAGCAGCTCCTGGAAACATTAGAAATGCAGAATCATGGGCTCTGCTCCAGACCTACAAAATAGGAGTCTGCATTTTGACAAGATGGCAAAGTAATTTGTGTGCCTAAGGTTAGAGAAGCCCTGGGCTAGAGTCAAAAAAGCCCATGCTGTAAGTTCTATTGAGGCTGTCATAGTGAGTAAGGGAACGGAGGGAACCAAAGTCAATGGCAGGGATATCCACTGCAAAAACAAACCAACCTGAGGCCAAAGAGGCATGAGTGGAGTCTCGGACAACAGTATAAAACAAGAGGCGGACTCAATTAAAGAAGGTCAGGATGGAAGCAAATATGCATTTCAGGCCAACAGGCTGAATAATGCCAGAAGAAATCCACGAGCATTTCTCAGGGTAGACAATTCAGCCAATTTCTTGTATTTCAAAACCAGCAGAACTGACACGATGGGTGATAACTACGACTTATCACCTTGTGTGTCTCCAAGCTCTTCATTCTTTGTCGCTTTGGGATCCCTGGACAGAAATAGGTTCCTTTGTTTGTGTTTCACTGAACCTTCACAAATTACTCTCTTGTTAAACAGAATATTGTTTTTTTTAATGTTTTGTGCTAACAAAGCTAGATTGTGCAAGAAAGAGTAATTCTGAGCATATGCTTTTCTGTTGATGAAAATCTTCTGAGTTGGCAAGCTTAGCAGCAGTGTAATTTGGTGAGCAGCACAAGAAATACCACAGTCCCAGAACAAGGGTCATCACTGACAAATCCTCACCGTGAGTTGAATCTTAGCATCTCCATTTTACCCATTTTACAGCTGAGTAAGCTAAGTCTCCAAAAGGCTAAATAATTTGTTCAAAGTCTGAAAGAAGTAGGACATTGTCCAAAACTTGTGTGCTTGGCCACTATACTGAACTCAAAGGAGAAAACAAAAACAGGCCCCACTTGTCACCTTAGGTATCTCCTGCATGTCCCACAAAGGAGGAAAATTAGTCCTCTTTTGAGTATCTAGAAAACTCACAACAGCGAATGCCATGCCTGTAACATAACAAAGAACCTTAGCAAATTTCTAAACGTCAGCTTCAGAGCTTTATGTCTCCTGGGGATCAAGTGAGTGAGATACTAAAAGCTTTGGAGAGACAGAAATGCTGTGTGTTTGTGTATATGCATGTATAAAGTGACACCATTGTTAATCAAATGTAAGCTCATGCGATCCAGGGCCCTATTTCCCACGCTCCACGGTCTGTCCAGCAGAATCGCAGGCTCTCATAACTGCACAGCGTAATTATGGTGATGATTATGGTTGTTAACACTGATAACTGAATTCAGAGACTTCTCGTGAAGAGATTTTTTTCACATTTGCTGTGAAATTTTCTTAAGCCAAGATGTTAACTCCTGGTTATGAAAATATCAAAAGGTTTTGGGTTGTGTCTTTTTTCACACCAAAAATCATTGTGATAAACACATGAAAACTGCAAGCTCACCAGAAAACTGAATACCAAATTCGAGAAAGAGCTGGCAGCCAAATTTGTCCATATTTGGGAAGTAATACACAATTGAAATTCTACCCCAAGGAGAAATTAGACACAGCTTGTAAGCTATTACGGGAAATTGCTGCCGTAGCTTCTCCAATTACCTATTAAGTATCAGTCATTTAACAAGCCAAAAATGCTACCAAATTTACACTAATATTAAATCAAATGATATAAGTTCTGTTTTACATACATTTAGACATCTCTTGTCCTTGTCAAAAAAGTGACTATTTTACCTCCCAAAATTAATATAAATAAATTCATTCCCACACTTAGATGTCTTATCTCTATTAACCATTGTTTGCATGTTATTACATCATCTGGTCTGCAACCCTAAAGGATAAAGTCTAATTGCAAGAAATAAACTGATATCATGCAACTTGAGGACATTATTTCCACCAAGTTCAGTTTTCTAAATAACCCAGGAAACATGTCCTGAATGACCACCATGAGTCATTTATTGTGTCATAATCAAAAACAGAAATTCAATTACGTTCACTATATTTTACTAAATTGGTCAAGTGGATGCAGTTTTTTTTATTCCCACCGATATTAAAGATTATAAGCTTGAGCACCAATTACTCAGAAATTCAATTAACCCAAAACCCCTATTCCCCCAAAATTTTATTAAGCTTTTATTAAAAAGTCAGAAATTATACAAAAAAAGAAAAAAAAATTAAATGCCTCAATAATTTGGTGAAAATTTTGTTCTACTATACTCATGAAGGGTTTTTTAATTATCAAAATGTTTTAATTATCAAAATTTATTTTAAGAATTTAGCTTTTAGTGCCAAAGATCAGTGCTCAGTATGTTTTCTAAACTTCTAAATGTCAATCTGCATATCTTGAAGGATATAAAGTCACTTCTCCCTTATTTTGACATATTAAAGAAAGAATGCTGAGATGTTTCTAGATAAAGATGCATGTGTCTACAAATGGTCTAATGTGGTTGACTTCCAAAGCTGATTAGGACAGAGTTTCTCATATAATTTTCAGTTCATGAGCTCATTTCTTCAAGATGCTTTTGCTACCCAATATTCCCTTTGTTTTTGTGCAAAAGTTGTGGTAAGATTTCAAAACTTAAGTGAAGAAACCACATTCTCTTTACTAATTAAAACGAAACAAACTAGTCCCTTGACATTTAGATCAGATAATTCCTGGAACTTTTCACAATCCTCAAATTTTGAGAGTAGTACTTTTTCTGTTTGACCACCACAGTATTCTCTGGACCTAAGACAATGTTATTATAAACACAACTGAATGAGTGAATGAATCAAAGAGCCCAATATCTGTGTTTCAGTCATATCCATCATTTTTTAGCTTTGCGACATTGAGCAAGTTTTCCCTCTTTATGGAGTTTATCCTCAATTATAAACTGAGGCCAGTATCTGTTCTACCAGGCTATTAAGATTAAATGAGACATTTAAATATTCAACTCAGTATTTCCACTCCTGGGTACACAAACAAAGAAGCATAAACTGTCTACCAAAAATGCATCTGCACTCATTTGATCACAGCACTACTCACAGTAGCAAAAACATGAAACCAACCTAGGTGCCCACCCATGAGGAACTGGATAAAGAAAATGTGGCACATACATGCCATGGAATTCAATGCAGCCATCAAGAAAAACAAAATCATGTTCTTTGCAGTAACATGAATGCAGCTGGAGGCCATTATTCTAAGCAAACATTCACAGAAACAGAAAACAGAAGACTGCATGTTCTCACTTGTAAGCAGAAGCTAAACACTGGGTACACAGGGGTACAGGGATGGGAACAAGAGACACTGGGGACTTCTCGAGGGAGAGGCGAGAAGTGGGGGAAAGGCTGAAAAACTATCCGTTGGGTCCCATGCTCATCATTTGGGTGACGGGCTTTCTTTATAGAAGCCCAAACCTCAGCTTCACACAAGACTCATGGAACAAACCTGCACGTGTACCTCTTGAATTTAAAATAAAATTTTAAATAAACAAATCTTCTGCGGCAGCTTTTTAAATTAAAAAAATTGTTACTGACAAAATGATTCACAAAGTAGTACCTCACTTAACCAGAATGATTGAAGAATAATGGAAATCTTCCTTGTTTAATACTGTTCTTTATAATATTCTACAATGGATTCGATATTTTCCTGCCTGTAGGAAAAGCATGTTAAACAAATTTTTTTATCATTAAGAATGGAAAATACCCTTATTGTTATACTAATGTTTCATTGCTTCAAAACAAATTGCCACAAATATATTAGCTCACAATTCTAAAAGTCAAAACCGTGAATATATGAATGAATCCAAGAATAAATTCATATTGGCAATTAATTTATTGATTATCAACAGCATACAACACCACAAAGTAGATCATAGTTCTATAGATCAGAAATCTGAGAGTCCATGGATGGATTCTCAGCTCAGGACTCACAAGGTTGAAATTGGGTTTCAGGAAAGCTGAGTTTTTGCCTGAAGGTTATGAGAAAAATTCGATTTTTAAATCTATCCTCATCTTGTCAGAAATTAATTCCTTGACTTCATAAGACTGAGGTTCTTCTCTCAGAGAAGACCCACATTTCTTGCCCTGTACCCCTCCATCTTCAAGTCAGTAATGGGACATCAAATCTTCCTCTTGCTTTTTGAATCTGACTTTCTCTTCTGTCACTAACCAGAGAAAACTGCTGTTAAATGACTCATGTGATTAGTTAGACGACTAAATTAATCTCCTTATCTTAAGATCAACCACGGCATTAGCATAACTCAATCATGGGAGTAAAATTTGTCCTTTTCACCACCCCAGGGTTTTGCAAAACACGAACACCAGTGGGGAAATCTTGGGACCATCTTAGAATCCTGTCTTTCGTGAGTGGACACATCAACTAAAGAAGCCATGGAAGCCTATTTGGCTAAGTACTCTCTAAGACAGGGGTGTCCAACCTTATGGCTTCCCTTAGAATCCTGTCTTTCGTGAGTGGACACATCAACTAAAGAAGCCATGGAAGCCTATTTGGCTAAGTACTCTCTAAGACAGGGGTGTCCAACCTTATGGCTTCCCTGGGTCACATCGCATAAACAGGGATTGTCTTGGACCACACATAAATTATATAATATAGTTCTATAATAGTGTATCTACATAAGAAGACTTCTATTTTTATGTTTTTAATTTAAAGTTTAAAAAGATGAGAACAACATAAAACTAGTGGAAAATTTGACCTTGTTTTTGTAAAACTGATCTATCAATATCTGGTTTAATAAGTGGTTCAATAAGTGGTTACAATTCTTAGTGAGTTCTCAAGGTGCTTGTCAGAAATGTTTGTTCAAGTTTTGCCCTTCATGTGCTTCATAATTGAAAACAGCTGCTCACAAGTGTAGACCCTGACAAAAGCGATGCTATTAATAAGGTGTGACTGTGACATTCAAAAATGGAACTACGCATAAGATCACAAAGAAAATATCTTGTGAGGTCATGTTACTAGTTGTTCTGGGCTGCATGCAGCCTGTGGGCTATGGTTTGGACATGCCAGCTCTAAGTCATTTAATAACCTGCTAAAAAAAAAAGACCACTGGTGCGAACTTTGTTGTACTTCTGGTAGCCCTGCTACAGTGATATTTCAAACTTATAAAAGTTACAACTCACTAATAGGTTGTAAGAACCTATTAGTGAGTCATAAAATCAATTTAATGGATTGAAACACACTTATATTTTAATTAAAATAATAAAAGAGAAGGAAAAAAAATCACAGAGCAACTGAGTCAGTGTGATCAAGAGGTCATTGAAATTCAATCCAAAAAAGTATCTCAGATTAAGGGAAACCCTCTATGATCATGTTGTTGTCAGTTATAGGCATATGCATGTATCCCAGGGGATATACCTAGCTGTCAGAATGCTTTGAAAGACACTACTGTAGATCTTAAAGAACTCTGTCATTGATATGCAAAGCAAGCACATAATCGATAAGTATTATCCTTAGGGTCATGTCTGACATTTCCTTGCACCACGCTGGCAAGTACACTCAAGGGCTCTAGAATGCTGTCATCTTGCAGATTAATTTCTCTTAAAAAGTAAAATATGTGAGTTCTTCTTCTTTATTACATAACTTTTGTACCTTTAGCTTTTATTTCCTTTTGTGTCAGCCAGGAGCCATGTCAAGGCTTACCCATTTCTGGATCTCTTTCGATACATTGCATTAAGCTGCTTTTTAAATCAGCAAGCATTTTTGATTACTACAACAATAGCATTCTCCATATCATTTCTACACTGTCTGAAGGATCCTTTTTGTGTGTGAGAGGTGTTTGGGAGACCAGTGGTCTCACTGGCGCATCAGTCCTCAGAAATCTGAGCACCTGCTTAATTCCCCTCCCAGCCACATTCAAGGTAACTCGCCTGACAACCACCGAGCGCTTTTCCACACACTAGCATGAGGCTCAGTGCCGGAGCTTCAAAAGTCAGTAAAACTGGTCTCCATGCTCCATGCATCTCCAACCTTGGAATGTGTATTTTTTAAAATTGATCTTTCTGTGTAGACCATTTGCTTTCGTTAAATATGCTGTCTTCTGCTTTATTACCCTGCAGGGCAAATTAGGGTATTAAGCAAATGATCAAGATATTTTCAGCTACCAAGTTCTCTCCTCTGCATTGCCTGTCGTCCTACAGCACAGATTGCAAAAATCAATAAACACCACCATTATTTTCCAAAACATTAACAAGTAACTAATCAAATTTCTAACATGTGGTCTTGGATTTATCTGAAATCTTGAAGTGAGATCAGAAAATGTCCAAAGGGAGAGGAGTCATCTCTACAATTGTGCTAATTTTGTAAAGAAATTTTCGGTATAAGCCCTCTTTGAAAGAGAGATCATCATGAAATAAGGATTATTGCACACACGTTGCATGTGTTTAGTGTTTCTAAGACGAAAAGAAAGGGCTGCAAATGCTCCTTCCACGTCCACAGGTCATGTGGGTAAACGTCTGGCTGAACAGTGTGTTGCAGAGTTAACTAGAGACTAAACAATAAGAATAATGGGCCGGGCTCGGTGGCCCAGCCTGTCATCCCAGCACTTTGGGAGCCCGAGGCGAGTGGCTTGCCTGAGCCCGTGGGTTCAAGACCAGCCTGGGCCACTTGGTGAGACCTCATCTCTACAACAAATCAAAAAAAAAAAAAAAAAAAATTAGCCAGGCGGGGTAGCATGGGCCTATAGTTCCAGCTGTTTGGAAGGCTGAGACAGAAGGATCGCCAGAGCCCAGCAGGTTGCTGTGAGTGTGCCACTGGGCTCCAGCCTGGGCGCCGAAGTGAGACTCCAGCTCAAAAAACAACAACAACAACAAAAATAAAATAGCCTATGCTGGGTAATAAATTGGAACCCATTTAGCAGTGAGTCACATAATACCTGGAATTTCAACACAGATATGCCTCACCCTAATTGATTCCACTCACTGACCCAGAACAGCAAGTTGGGGTGTTGCCACTTGAGAAGCCAAAGAAAAATAAAGACTGCTGAGAGAGTCTCTTTCCCCCATGGAGCAGCTCACCTAGGTGCTCACACATATGCCCGCTGAAATGTCATCGTTAAATGTGACACAGTGCCAGAGGGAGGAAAGGCAGCAAAGTGACACAGGCTAGTGAGACCTCAAAAGAAAAACCAACATAGCAAAGTCCCATGAGAGTATAAGATAGAAACCCCCACAACAGCATAAATATTGTTTCACACACAATGAATATGCCTTTTTCTTAACTTTCATTTATTTAGTTCATCTTATATTACACGAGGAAGAATATCAGTATATTAACTTCCGATTTAATCTTCTCACAATCTGTATCATCACCCACCCTATCCATATGACCGATGCTGCAAGTTTTTAAAACAAAAGAGGGTGAAAATGGCAAAGTGCGACATAATTGCTTGGGAGGGAAATAAGGATTGATCTTTAAAAGGTTATTCAAATATTCTGCTTTTTCAATATATAGGAAATTGACGTTACCGGCAAGATAGGCAAAAAGGTCTTCAGGAGACAGTGTGAAGATGGACCAGGCAGTAGTGACAGCGCTCGATCATCAAAAGCAGAATTGCACATTCGAATATCTTCAGGGCCACCCAGGCGAAGTAATGAAGCTGGTTTAAGATGAGACCCCATCGCGAAGCCCCTGCTGTGCTTGCATGTGCACCAGAACTCCACGCCATCAAGTCACTGCTGTGGGCGATGTAGAAAAAGCAGCACCGACCTTCTCACTTTTCAAAAGAATCTGAAGATCTGGAGAATTTTATTTCTGATATTCTCAATGTTTGTCACACTGAAAAGGACCAACAAAACCCATGTATAAGCCATTTGGGCTCACAGGCTGCTATATGTGACCTCTATCCTAGAAGGAAATAACTATATGACATAAGGAAAAGTTTGCTCTGTATTTTGGCTCATATTAACACAAATATGACAAAATTTTGGAGCCACTCTTGTTTTTCATCGTCAGCTTTGAGGCATGACTCAGTTTCAGCTTTCCCTTTTGGTCGGTGTTGACAAAAAGATACACAAATTGCCCCGAGAGGGCATTGTTTGCCAATAAAAAGGATCCGAAAGTCCTCAGGTCCTAGGGTTAACTTGGATACTGGTCTTAATGCCCAACTATCCCTCCCTGGAGCAAAACCAGGCACTATAAACTTAAAACGCCACAGAAAATGCCATTATGCAATTCTCTAGCCTTGGTGCATAGCCTTAAGAGAGAAGAAAATATGATTTTAATCTCTTTCTCCCATGTAAATGTCACTCACTTGTATCAGCATATTTGAAGGGTATGTTTGTGTTACTTCCCATTCCTTTATGGCCTGAAATGTCAGCCCATAGCCAATAGCTCATTTCCTGTTGATCTTTTAGAACTAATTTTTAAATGAAGCCAAAGACTCATTTTTAAAACTCTCTTTCTCTCCATTAGGCCATATACAGCCCTGGGCGCTGAATTCCTCTCGCAATCAGTTGGATGTCTTTCCTGGTCACCCACTTATCTCTACGTCAGCCCATTCTGAGGTGTTTCTCAGGTCTCTGAAGCTGATCACAGACTGGGACTGAGTGCTGCTCAGCAGAGGTCCTCCGTTACCTGCACAGGGGTGCAGTTCTTCAGTCCATCACAGAGCAATTTGCTTGACATCCGCTCAACACCGTTGATTTGCAGTAGTGAACTTTGCCTCCGTGTTTAAGTGACTTTCGTCCTTGTCCTTGAAGTCGAATAGCTCCAGGGTCACGGTTAAAACTTGCTAAATAGTTTAATCTGATCTCAATAATTGATTCGCATTTCAAGTCCTTCTGGACGAGATTCCTCCAACGCTGTTAAATTTGGTTTACCCTTTGGCGTCTTGGAAAATTGTCTCAAATTCATCTACTCCATACCACTTTGCCAAGTGAGGCATTGACCATTTTCTAAATTTTGATAAAATCTTTCCCTGACTCGCAGTAGGTCTCCACAAGAAAGAAATGTCTAATGTTGCTTTTCACTGTAGTTGAAGTGAAGATTTATAGGATATAAAATATTAAAAGTTGCAGTCAGAACAAAGTGCCACAGATAAAGGAAAACATTACTCTTCACGGATGCCCACCAAGCACTTAGCATCAGATGTTTTCTTTTCTCAAGAAAATCAAATTTGCAGGCGTACCTCAACACTGAGCACTGCAACCTGGGCTCTCTATTTGTATTATTGACTTCTTTCTTCAAGGATTGTGCATGATGTCAGGTAGATTCTCTCAGACTGTCTGTTTCTGTAAC
This sequence comes from Tarsius wallacei, assembly GCA_963574415.1. Lineage (NCBI taxonomy): Eukaryota > Metazoa > Chordata > Mammalia > Primates > Tarsiidae > Tarsius > Tarsius wallacei. Next base: position 33,287 of record CAUYQG010105502.1, read on the forward strand.
TATTCTTTGAAGAACAACAGCAGATGTATGTCTCAAAGTGGGTGGGCGTTATTCCCCTCATCTCATCTTTTCTACAGCACAAAACATAAAAAATACGAATACTCTACAGAAATATAGATACACATGTGTGTACATTATACATGAGTGTGGGGGATTGAGGGGAGGAATATTATGGAACATGTATAAGGAAGACAGAGAGAGAGAGAGAGTGCAAGGAGAACAGAGTTTTACAGCAAGGAGAAAAAAAATACCGACATAAAAATAAATCAAAATTAAAATGTGAGCTTCCTTTCAGAAGGAAGTTTGCAGGGGTAAGATATCCAGGACTCTGTAGAATACTAGATGTGCAAAGTTGATGGATTCCCAGGAGAGAGAGAGAGAAGGTTCAGCACCAACTTTCAGAAGATAAGAAAGGGGAGATCTCATCAAATGGAACCGAATAAGGGCTGCAGCATTGACAGAACATGAGGCGAAATCGATTCGTTTATAACTAGCCTAAAAGTGCTCACTCACTCAAGAGTTCACGGATGTAGTTGACTAAAAAGAGGGACAATGGAAGTTTTCCAGCTCCTCATCATGTTTTCAAGGCACTTTTTAAGCTATTTTGCTGGGTTTTTATTAGCGTATGCCAGAAGCATTTGCTGAGGACTCAGAGTAGAGCTGTTACTTCCAAGCAAATTGAAGATTTAGATAAGGAAGAGAAATAGATTAAAATATTACATTTATTACCCATAATACTATGTTAGCATGGCATAGGCTATTGCAAGAACCATGACAAACCTGCAAACCACACCCAAGAATTAGGCAGATTTTATCACCCTGTTACAGGCCACACTGAAAAATAGAAGCTCTCCTCTCTCTGGGTGGCAAGGTAGAGAACTTCTTCCTGGGCCAGCTAGCCCCAAAGAGAAAAAAGGGTGAAAATGAAGCAAAACTGAGTTTATTTTTTTCCAATTCTCTAATCAGATAAGTCACCCTTTTATGCCCTGAGTAGAGTGAGGAAAGAGATGGAGAAATACTGGGAGCATTATACTCGTCAAGCTCTCCTAACACAGACAAATATTAGATGTAATGGAGTAGGGAAATTAGCATAGGCAAGTTATATGTGGGGGGGGACCCCAAAAACCTGAATTTATTCATAAAAAATGTATATTTATTCCTACAAGTTTGAACTTCAGTCACCTTCAAAGCACTCTCCATTTTATGCAATACGCCTATCGAGACACTTTTTCCACAACTCAGAACAGTTTTTGAACTCGTCAATTTTGATGCCTTTTAGTGCTTCTGCCATTTTTCGTCTCACCTCTTCCACACCAGCTAAATGTTTCCCTTTGAGGACTTTTCTCATCCAGGAAAACCAAAAAAAAGTCGCTCAGGACAAGATGGAGTGAATAGGGAGGGTGGAGCCTGGGGGTCATGCCATTTTGGGTCAAAAACCACTGAACACTCAGTATAGTGTGGGCAGGTGTGCTTGCAAATCAGTCATCATGAAATGGGCAAACACGTTCAAAGAGTCTCCAAAAAAATTCACTGAAGTCAAATGCAGTCACTCACAACAATGTCGACTGATGCCCACGGGTTCCTAGAACACTTGTCTAGCTGGGGAAACTTGTACGACAAGGAGTCCACCCTCCAAAAAACAATTCTGGGTTTTTTGGGGGAGGATCTCCCTCATATTAAAAAATACCTGCTATAATTTTTATTATCATAGTCATTCCCACATACAGCAAACAACAGAATAAAAAGTTTTTAATAAGATTCTTTATCCAAGCCTTATTTTTAGTTCAGTAAGTAGATAAACATGGATTGCACAGAGAAACAAAAGATGAATTAAAGATAAAAACAACTTAAGGAAACATACCTGTCTTTGGAATATTAAATATAAATATCTTCATTTCCATTAATTCTCTCCGAAGCCATGAATTGTAGAATTCAGTTTAAGGATAATCACTTTACTGCACCAGAGCACCAGTCAAGATCCATCTGATCTGGTAAGAAAAGAAAAAATTACTGATTGTGCCCTGACATTTTCCTAATAAATTTACTAAATTGTGGTTTCTAAGAACACAAGGAGTCATCCTCAAGCAGAAGAGCATTGATTAATCATCAAGAGTCCTTTATTTAAGTCTCAAATCTGTCACCCTCTTACACTGTGGCATTGGCTACGTCTGGATCATTTTCCTTATCTCACAAATTAAGTAGCTGAACAAGGTGACTTCTGAGGATTCTTTCAGATCTTAAGCTTTATACTGTTATCCATAATTATTCCTAATGTTATTAAATGTTCTCAATTATTTATGAACCAAGTTAAAGTCATTTTGAAATATATTCATATTTTATTATCTTTTTCTCAATATTTTCCCAGACCCCTATACTAGAAGCAATACTGGATATCTTTTAGGATATTCTATAATAACTGAATACTACACTAGGATATTCTATAATAACTGAATACTACACTATCATGTTCTTTACTAAGCATATATACTATATCCTACACTAAAATAGCAACACAGACTATCAATTTCTTGCTTAATCATCTCTTAATGATTTTTTCTCAGTGTTAAGTACTTAACATTTCTTCAACACATACTTATGAAAAATTGAACTCTTCCTTAACGATGATCTTATTTACACAGCAAGAGATGTCAACAAAGTAAATACAAGCCTTAGCCATGCCATCGTGCGAGAAATTACTCAAGTGACTGATCAATAGAAATTTGTTGCCAACACATAAGCTGGTTGTTAAGACTGAATAAGCACTTAGACAGAACCAGGTATCGAATAAATATGAACAAGAATATTAAATTACCCTTGATACACTGTAGGAAGTTTTGACAATAAGGATTTACCTTCTCCAAATATTTGGCGAGCATAAACAGATTAAAATGAAAACAAAGCTAAACCAACAGCAAAACAAGAAAGTGAGTAAACGACATGTAATATTAGAAGTGTGGGGGCCACATTTGGAAATTCCCATGAATTTTATCAGCACTTCTATTGGCAAGATTCAGAAAACGTAGACATGGGCTTTTCAAATAACATACGATTGATGCTAGAAACAGTCTTTCATTTCTCTTGTTTGCAAAGCAAGTCAACTGTTTTCGTACGTTGTCGTTACAGAACTCCAGTGGCCTGGCTCCCAAAATACCCAGGTTTCTCACCAGCCAGACTTCCCTGGGTTAGGGTAGTATCAATGATCACATTCCACTCAGTATTTCTGGTCACTATAGTAACAAGATAAAACGAAATCATTCTGTCTGGATGGCAAGATTATCTTGATTTTCTTCTTACATCATAAGAATTTAAGCAAATAATTGTCGTTTATGTCGACAACAGTATCTGCCCTGGGACTGTATTTTGCATTCACTCGATGACTGAACAGAGGGTTTATGACTTCAGAGCTATTGAAGGAGAAAGAAAAGCCTTAATTAGCCCGAGCCCTCATACCCACAAGTTATTCTGGGTCTTAAGGTAGGCAGATAGAAGCTCTTTACAATTATAGCACATCCTGTCTGTATCACTGTCTGCTGTTTCGCTGATTTCAGATGCCTCTACATAGAGATGCTGGTAAGCACAAGAAGAGCTGATCAAGTGTTTGCTGCTTGGAGGATCAATTGATCTTATCTGCAGTGCTGAGTAAGTCCACTCTATTTCCCTGCTTCAACACATGCCCGGCACCAAAAACCGGTTGGAGAAACTTACTAATGAGCAGCCAAGTCCTGCTGCATGATTGACAACAAGGTGTGACTACAGGAATTCTATCTGGGGCCACTTTGAAAAGAATACTGATGATCATGAGATGCTTGGATGACCCTTCCCGTTATAAGACAAAAATTCTTTTTCCCTCTGTTCCTAATGATAATCAGAATGCGTACTCTGGAGTCAGTAAAATGATCTATATGCAAAGAACAGCTATTCTAATCAGCTAATTAGTACACTTGGGCAGTTAATATTATATGTAATGGTGTAAATGTCCAAGACCGTAATACTTTTGTCATAGTGTAACAGGCCCTTAATGAAGGCCAGATAAGCTAGAGATCTCAGATTGGAGCATCAATTGAATTTAAATTAGGAACAAGCAGAGTTAGCCTCTTAATAGCTTTGGCCAGTTCATAGAAAATGTTGCTGAAGTCATCCTAAATTTATTATAATAAAATGGAACTGAATGAGTCAGCATGTTTGTCATCTTTGGGAGCAGAAATGGTACACTACACTCCTAACACGGGGAAGGAAAGGAGCTAGGGAGAGTCATGGCACACTTGCTGGGAGAATCCATTACTTTCCAACGTCTTTTTTCTTAGATTAGAAAATATGGTTTACTTAGAAATAAATTAGAGAGAGAGAGAAAGAGGAGATTCGCCTCCCCGAGGTAGGGGAAAGGGCCAAAGCTTAAGAAAACTTGGCCTGGCCATCGCTCAAAGAGCACAAGGCCACGCCATAGCTCAGCAAGGAAATGGCCACTTTCCAAAATCTTTACTCCTCATCTTAAGATGTTACTCCAAACTTGTGCTGGTGAAGAACAGTTTAGTGAATCTTACAATACTGACACTGGAATAAAATAAGCTATCTAGTTCTTCTTTGGGCTAGTTATCAATATGGAAATGTGCCTCTCTATAATTAAGCCTTCGGCTCAAGAGCCAAGAAAATTAAATAAAATGGTATGTGTTTACTCCTTTGATCAATAAGAATAAGCTAGGTACCAAATATATACCAAATGTAACACTAGTTTCCCATATACATGGAGAATGCTAGTGTTTTCCTAGGCTGAGCCATAATGTGATAATAAGCAATCTCAAAACCGCAGTGACTTCCAACAACAAAATCTTTGTTTTATTCTGCTTTCTCTCCTATCCATCCCACATGCCCATCATGGTTCTTCTCAGCGTTCTCTTAACAACATTCAAACTGACAAAACAACCTTTATCTAGAATGCTGCCCACCTCATAGGGAAGTACATTCTGACTTCAAATCTCCTCTTGAAAGTGACAAAAAGTACTTTTCTTCACATTTTCTTGGCCAAGGAAAACAAACCTATCGCCAAGTCAAACATCAATGAAATTCAAACACTCACCCTGACACCAAGACAGATACGACAAGAAGAGGCACAACAGGGGTAAACAGGGGGAAAGAAAAAAAAAACTGAGCCATATTATATCACAGTCTTTTCTGACCACATATAAACGATAATTCCCATTCTATCTCCCCGAGGAGACAATCCAAAAGTCTCATCATCTTGTCAAAGCAAGAAACTCAAACTCTTGTGAGAGTTTCAACATTAGGTCCATATGTGGCTTCTCTTGACCCAAAGACCCAGAATAAAAAAAGCCAAGTTATCAGTCTTCCCTTCCCCATCACAATGAGCACTCCTAGTCAGAAACAGGAAGAAAGGAAGACACAAACTACCATGTTTTACATTAATTCTAAAATTTCACTCTCAGGCATTGTAAGCACCCCCTACCTGAAGGTGGGAGCTTGGGACTGAATGTTCGTATCTCCACAAAATTCGTATATGGAAGCCCTGCCCCCCAGTGTGACTGTATTTAAAGATGAGGCTTCAAGCAGAGATGACAAAAGGTGGGAGGGCGGGAGGGGAGGATGAGGGTTGAAAAATTCCCTATTGGGTACAGTGTTAACTATTCGGGTGATAGATACACTCAAAGACCAGAGTTCACCACTGCACAACAGATGCATGTAAGAAACCTGCATGTGTACCCTCTAAATATATTTTTTAAATTTTAAAAAGAAATAATTTTGAATATTTTTAAAAAGAGGTCATAAAGATGGGATCTTAATATGATAGAATTAAGGTCCTTATAAGAAGGCACACAAGAACTTGTTCTCACCTACCCACTTCCATACCCAGATACACAGGCTCACACACACACACACACACACACACACACACACACACACACGTATACATACAAACACACACATGCGCCAAGGAAAGACCAGGTGAATACACAGTATGAAGGTGGCCATCTGCAAGCCAGGAAGAAAGTCCTCACCAGACACCGATGGCAGCCTAATCTCAAACTTCTAGCCTCCATAACTGAAAAAAAAAAAAAAAAACATTTCTGTTGTTCAAGTCATCCAGTTTGTGGTCTTTTGTTAGGGCAAAGTTATGGCAGCCCTAACACACCAATTCAGTAGGGACTGTTTCTGGATTGAGCTTTGTTTCTGCCTGGAGAAACTGCTCTCTATTCTCTTGTCCTCAATAGCCCTGGGCTCTGCCTTCTAAAAGGTCTTTTCCGTCCTCCTTCTTGACCTCTAAGGAGGACATTAGAGCTTAAGAACTTCTTGGAACCTGAGCAAATGTGACATTCTGTTTTTTGCCCATAAAAGATTATAGGCCCAGTAGTCATATTAAGCTTTGAAAATTGAGTCTCTTTTAGTTAAAACCAGTGGATTTCTGACACACAGTATTCCATTTAAAATATAATTTCTGACTATTTGATTCAAATCAGCACCATGGGCCAAGAACCACTGATTTTTTTTTTTTTTTTTTTTTTTTAGAACACAGCTCCACTCCAGAATTAGCATATCAGGCTTCTATGAGAGAGTCATGATCTTAGTCTCTTCTCCCTGGGAAATTGTATCCAGTTGGAAGAATCTAGTGAGTGTCACTTTAATCAGTTTGAAGATTTTTAACAATGGGATTCAGGGCCACATGCTTGCTTCTGTCCAAGCCATTGTGTCTGCTTTAATTAGCTCATGTTGCTGCAAGGACTTTGCAGTTTTATCTGTTAACAGTTGGAGCCTGTATCATACTGTATATGGGCTACCCTTGGCTGTATTCAGCAACTGATTATAAAAAAAGAGATGAGCTCAAAAAAGAATTGGCTGGTTTGCAAGCAGAAATGAAAGAGAAGAGAGTCAGGGAAAAGAAATCAAAAGCCTCTGCTGGTATAACAAAGCACATCAGTTCTGCTCATATCTCATTGGCCAAAGCAAAGCACACGCCCCATCATACATCAGCGCAAAGGCAAAGTATATATCCTTCACAGGGAGACACAGTGAACATTTTGAACAGTAATGCAGTCTCTCACAAGGCTGTACAATACATAATATTTTTATTGTGTGCGTGTATCATTCCGGCAAAATAGGTAGAAAAAGTAGGTATTATTATTAGCCCCATTCTCCCAAGTACAAAACTAAAGCTCAGGGAAATCTAAATCACAACCCAGCATATCAGAGCTAACGAGATGAAAGAGCTGACCTAGTACCCCAGATTTCTTCCTTTGGTGTAGTGTTCTTTTTACTACAGCCAGCAAGTGGTCATGAAATGCAAAGTTCATGTGACACTGGTACATGAACACAAACACCCCAGGAAGTAGGGTGCACGGGTGCAGAACCACGTCTGGAGACTGCAGGGCTCAGGTCCCAGGTCCAGCTGTCTATTTAATAGATGGTGCAAGTCGCTTAACCCCTCTACCATTCAGCGTCATCATCTGTAAAATGGAAATTGTCTTTATTTAGAAGTGTTTAATGCTCGATCTCAGATACTAGTTTACTACATAAATTTGACACAACTTTAAAAATTAGGTAGAGAAGGTGGGAAAGTGATGCCTCTTATAAGGGATTTATAAGGGATTTATTATTCTTAGACAACCTCCTTATCTGATGGTTCCTGCGCATTTGACATCTCGCTGGTATGATGAATATGGATTACAGACATTATATGAGGTTAATGCTTTATTAGCGAGGCAGAAAAGGTTTTTAGCTACTTTAATTTTAGGAATTACAGCATTGATAGCTATTGCCACTTCAGTAACAGTTTCAGCTGTAGCTTTATCTAAGGAAGTTCACACAGCCACTTTTGCTGATCAGCTATCTAGGAATGTTTCTATAGCGTTAGCCACCCAGGAGATTATAGACCGGAAGTTAGAAAGCAAGGTGAATGCCTTGGAGGAAGCAGTTTTAGCAGTAGGACAAGAGCTTGTGACTTTAAAAATAAAATTGGCTCTCCGATGTCACTCTGAGTTTAAGTGGATATGCCTCACCCCTTTGGAGGTAAATAAGTCTGTCCATACATGGGACAAAATAAGGAATCATATTCTTGGAATTTGGAACCATTCGGACCTGAGTATGGACCTTACTAAATTACACCAAGAAATTCAGGACATGATTGTTGCTGAGAAACAGTTCCAGTCCACTGAATTGGCCAGTTCTATATTTAATAACTTCTCATCGTTTGTTAACCAAAAGTCATTGATGTCCATACTCATTAATGTGGGAATCTGTGGAGCAGTGATTCTTGTGTTACTATGTTTGCTTCCAGTCATTTTCAGAGTGTTGAAAAAGAGCATCTCTCAGCTCAACACAGAGTTTCATGGTTATGTGCTAAAATACAAAAAAGGGGCGAATATTGGCAGCCGGCCACGGAGGCTCACTGAAGCTTAGAAATCAGGGAGGGCCTAGGACCTCGAGACCATTAGAACATGTTCGAGAGCTGTTGATGCCATTACCTTCCCCTCTAATATTTAGCATATTTAACCAGAAACAACTCTGATGATCTAAACATGGGGCTCTGAAACTACAGCAGGCATGGTTAACTGTGAAAGTTCACTGTTTCTGTTTCTCACAGACT
>CAUYQG010105504.1:0-40196 GCA_963574415.1 Tarsius wallacei
AAAAATTAGCCGGGCATGGTAGCGCACGCCTGTAGTTCCAGCTACTTGGAAGGCTGAGGCGGAGGGATCGCTGGAGCCCAGCAGGTCGAGGCTGCGGTGGCCGGGAGCGGCCACTGCACTCCAGTCTGGGCGACAGAGTGAGACTCCAACTCAAAAAAAATAAATAAATAAATAAATAATAAATAAATGACACTTGAATTTGGAAAGATTAGAGCCATTTATTTACCAACTGCATAAGTCCAGATAAACTATTTAACATCTCTGAGCACATCTCCAGAGTATGAGAAAAATGTATTTCTCACACTCACATAAAACTCAAAATCTGAACAAAGATATTATTTTTCAAACATTATGCTTCATACTTCATGTTTAGTCATCTAGCTTGTCTCCTAACCTACAAGTTGGATTCACCTACTTTAGCAATATTACATGAGGCTCTGACTGGCAAAGTTCTTCTGAATCATGTGAGTATATCTATTCCTTTTTGTGATTTTTCTTATATTTAGTTTTTATAACCATAAGTCATCTCTTCCACTCTATTATCCTCAGAGTTACCTTGTCATTTCACAGCATGCTTGTTCAATTTTTCATATTAAAATTCAATCAATAATAAATTTACATGAAATAAAATGGATCTGTGATCTCTGCCATTTAAGAAGTGCCCTTAAATGAAAATATGCACCAAAAAACTGACAATTAAAGTAGATAAAAATATCAACAATTTATTTATTATTCAATCAGTAGTAGTGTATGCACCACTATATGTTTACTACTGAGAGGCATTGATGTTAGCACTGTCCACAAATAATATGTAACATTTCTATAAAACATATTTCATGATTTATGAAACAATTAAAAAGCAACTTAAGGTTATATTAGATGGAAAATAAACCAGAAAACAAGTATACTGAATGCCTATGTGTTTGAGAAATTTATAATAAATACTGAATCCACTACTGGCTATTGAGTATTATTTTGAAGGAAGACATAAAACTATAAACATATGTAAAGAAAACTACATATCAGGTAAGAATATCCTGAATGTGCTAATGATCAAAGGGCATAAATTCTAAGGGCTGAAAATTAGATCATTGGCTTCCAATGATATATATCAGTAATAAAGGTAATAGGACATGTTACATTTTTATAACTCTAGCTGTATAAATCTTTATTAAATAAAAAATTAAGTGCATTTTATCAAACTTAATGCACATTTTTCTATTGCTTACTCCTCATAATCAACAACTTAAATAGTATTTTAAAAAATAAAGTGCTGATTAAGCATGGCAAATTGAACGGAAGTGTTTATTCTCATTCCTTTATAAAAACCATTAAAAAACACTAAAATGGTATGAATCTATAAGGAAAATAAAATTCATCAGGGGCTGAAAGCAAAGAAAAGTTCAATAAACTTTTTTAAGATAGAAAATAGATAGAGGGTAGTAAATGACTTACAGAAAAAAAGATGAAACAGAATTGCTTGCAGAGGCCTGGGGTTAGACGGGGGATGATAGCAACAGTAAGAATAAACAAAATTTATACAGCAGAACCCTGAAGTAGAAATGAAAGTGTAGGAAAGTTAAGTATTGTGTGTCTTAGAAAGCAGAGAGAGACTAAAACCAGAACAATTTAAAAATCTGCCTAAAAGAAGGCTATCCCCCCAGTCTACACAACTAGATGAGGGCACCTCTGATACCAAAGCAAATAAAAGAAGTGGTCACTTTTTAAAATAAATAAAATCCGAGAGCCTCTAGACTTTGCTACATCAGGTATGGTCAAAATTTGATGGTGGGGCTATAACAAAAGCAAGGAATTCTGTAAGATGCTGTGTAGAGCGTCCTTCCCTAAGAATTTTCCTCGGTCTGCTTCCAGAACACTGATAGTCAGCCTTATAACTTTGTAGGCAGAAAAAGAGTAGCACAAAGTGCTACCTATGGAGAATCTAGATGACCTGAACAAAAGGACAGAAAACATACAGGCATTTGTGTTACTTCAACAAAATGCCTTGGTCACTGTGTCTAGACATCCCATTTAACAAGCTTTGCTCACAATCCCAGACTTTAAACTTTATTATAAAGCTACAATAATCAAAACAGCCTGGTTTTGGTACAAGAACAGGCATATAGACCAATGGAACAGGATAGAGATTTCAGAAGCAAAACTTCAATTTCTCAACCAACTTATCTTTGACAAAGCCTCCACCACCAACCACTTGGGAGTGGAGAACCTATTCAGTAAATGGTGCTGGGAAAACTGGCCGACCACATGCAGAAGATTAAAACAAGACCCCTACCTATCATTACACACAGAAATCAACTCTAAATAGATCAAAGACCTAAATGTAAAACCTCAAACTATAAGAATCTTAGAAAATGCAGGAGACACCCTTATGGAAATTGGAACTGGCAACCAATTCCTGATGAAAACCCCAAGTACCCATGCCATAAGAGATAAGATAGACAAGCTTCTGCAAAACTAAAGAAATCATCAAGAGAGCAGGGAGACAGCCCACAGACTGGGAAAAAATATTTGCCAACTGTATATCTGACAAAGGTCTAACATCTAGTATCTACAAGGAAATGAAACATGTTAAAAAGAAATGAAAAAAAAAAAAGTCCCATTACAAAGTGGGCAAAAGATGTGAATAAATAGTTCTCAAAAAAAGACATACAAGCAGCCAACAGATACATGAAAAATTGCTCAGCCTCACTAGTCATCAAAGAAATGCAAATTAAAACTACACTGAGATACCACCTAACTCCAGTCAGGATGGCCATCATCAACAACTCAAAAAACAACAGATGCTGAAGAGGATGCGGGGAAAAAGGGAAAGCTACTACACTGTTAGGGGGAGTGCAAACTAGTACACTCTGTTGAAAATAGTTTGGCAATTCCTAAAAGATCTAAAAATTGACCTGCCACATGACCCTGCAATCCCCCTACTGGGAATATACCCAGATGAACTCAAATCACTCTATGAAAAAAAATACCTGCACACGTATGTTTATTGCAGCATTATTCACAACAGCAAAAACAGGAATCTACTGTGCTGCCCATTGAAAGAGAAATGGAATATTACACAGTCATAAAATGGACAAAATTATGAACTTCACAGTAACTTGGCTGGAGTTAGAGTTTATAATACTGAGTGATCTATTGCAGAAACAAAGAACTGAGTATCACATGTCCTCACTCATAAGCAGATCTTGAACAACTATTGTAATACTATAAGAAAGGAATTGGCAGTAGTGGGAAACTGCCAGGGGATTTGGCGGAGGGGGGAGAGTTGGCAGTAGTGGGAAAATGCCAGGGAAAGAAGGGGGCAGGCCTCATCAACAAGGGTACCTGCATAGTAAACATTTTTATACATAACCCTGAATTGTACTCCATATCTTTAAAATAAATAAATAAATAATACAAGCTTTGCTTAAGGCACAGCTTTTTCTGTCATCTCACTTCTGAGTAAAGCCTCTAACACACAGCAACTAATGTAAGCAGACAAGAAGAAGAAGGAGGAGGAGGAGGAGGTGAGGGAGGAGGGGGAAGAGGAGAAAAAGAAGAGGAAGAGGGAGGGAGAAGAGGAGGGGGAGGGGAAGAGGGAGGGGAGGATGAAGAAGAGAATGAGGAAGAAGAAGAAGAAGGAGAAAGAGAAGAAAAGGAGGAGGAAGAAAGAGAACTACTCATGTGAGTAGTAAAATAAAATTAAAAGGATAGGAAACTTTCTTTTTGGGGGGATATTTATTTATTTTCATCTTAAACATGTGGAGTACAATTCAGGGTTTGGTATACAAACATTGATTATGCAGGTACCCTTGTTGATGAGGTGTGCCTCTCCCTCCCCTAGAAGTTTCTCTCAACTGCCAATCCCAACCACCCCCCCCCCCCGCCACCATCACCTGGCAATTTCCCACTACTGCCAATCCCTTTCTTATAGTATTATGATAATTGTTCAAGGTACACTTATGAGTGAGAACATATGGTACTCTGATCTTTGTCTCTGTGATAGGTCACTGAGTATGATCGACTCTAAATTCACCCAAGTTACTGCGAAGTCCATATGTTTGTCCTTCTTTATGGCTGCATAATATTCCACTGTGTATATGTGCCACATTTTTTTTATCCAGTCCAGCTTTGATGAGCAGCATGGTTGGTTCCATGTTTTTGCTATTGTGAGTAGAGCTGCAACAGACATGCGTGTGAAACTGTCTTTTTTGTAGAATGATTTGAGTTCCTCCAGGTATATTCCTAATAGGGGATTGTTGGGAATTATGGAAGGTCAATTTCTAGTTCTTTCAGAAATCACCCCACTGTCTTCCAAAGAGGCTGCACTAGTTTGCATTCCCGCCAGAAGTGTAGAAGCGTTCCTTTTCCTCCACATCCTCACCAGCATCTGTTGTTTATTTTAATAATGATGACCATTCTTACTGGGATTAGGTGGTATCTCAGTGTGGTTTTGATTTGCATTTCTCTGATGATGAGTGAGGCTGAGCAAAACAATGGCAAAAATTATTAAAATTAGTATACTTAATGAAAGTTCATAAAACCAAAAATTGCTTAAAAGTAGAAGAATATAAAATAGAAATCTTAGGAAAGATATTAAAAATAAATAACAGGGGGAAATGTTCAAAGATACATGAGTTGACAGGTTAATAGATATATAAAATATCTGTAACATTTTTTATCCTTAAATATATATTTTGTAACTGTAATTCTGTAACTGTAAACCTGCTTCACTATTTTAATGAATGTATAATATTATCATATAAAGATAACAACTTCAGGACCGGTGGTCATTTAAAATATGTCCAGCTTTTTGCAAATACAAACAATACCACAATGAAGTGCTTTGTACGTCCTCTTCTGCATGAATATGTGCAAATCTCTGTCAGGTAAATGTCTAAAAACAAAATTGCTGTGCCAACAGGCATGTTCATTTTTACACATGACATGTAATACTAAATTGCTTTACAAGAAGGCTAAAACAAAGTGACTTTTCCACATGGCATAATAAGTAAAAATTGTATCCCTTTCTGATTTTAATCTGCATTTCTTATATATGTAAGAATAAGTTTCTTTATCATATATTTGAAAGTCATGTTAAAAGACTCTGTCCCGGTTCTTTGCTGACACTTCCACTGGAATGATGGTCTTTCATAACAGACATGTCTAAGTTAAGGAGTTTAGCCTTTTGTCTTTCACATGCTTCACAGTTTATCTGTCTGGAGTTTGTCACTTGTTTTTTGTTTTGCTTTGTTTATGACATTTGTCTATGCAGAAATAATACTTTTATGTATAAAATACACCAGTCATTTTAAGGCCTTTGAATATTTAGTGATCTTAGATCTTTTGCCTGATACTATCTTATTTCCACATTTAAATATTTTATTATTTTGAAATTAAAGGTAGAGATTTAATTTATGGTGTTTTTAAATTAAATTTTGGCACAACCACATTTTGTTGAAAAGTTCTCTTACTACCTAATGATATGAAATTTTACCTTTACAATAAAGTAACTCTTCATGCATATATGGGTTCATTTCTAAAGACTGACATAAAATATTTTGAAAAACCTTGCTTTGTAGGATCATTTGAGATAAAGTTAATTTGGTAGTTTTATAAAGTAGGATTTTTATTTTAAAAAATGCAAAGTCTGGTATTTATGGTTATTTACCCAAGAACACAAACGTGGCATTTTATTTATGAACAATCTTAGCAGTTTCCTGTTCATTATTTTTTTCGTATAATCCAGTGATACTGTGAAAAGAAAAGTTAATACAATAAAGTGGGCAAAAGCATATGTTAAATTTGAACTTTATGTTTTTTTAGTTGGAGTCTCACTCCGTCACCCAGGCTGGAGTGCAATGGCACACTCACGGCCACCCTTCCTCGACCTGCTGGGCTCAGGTGATCTTTCCACCTCAGCCTTCCAAATAGCTGGAAGTACAGGCATGCACGACCATGCCCAGCTAATTTTTTTATTTATTGTAGAGATGAGGTCTCACCAAGTTCCCCAGGCTGGTTTCGAACCCCTGGGCTCAGGCAATACTCTAGCCTCTGCCTCCCAAAGTGCTGGGATTATAAGCACGATTGGCAAATTTTAACTTTGTTAAACAGAGGAGTCTGGATTAGTTATGCTCAATAACTGGAAGGAGAGAAAACTAGATCAAATTTGGAAACATTTGTTTATGTTCCTGGTCTACCTAGCTGTGATCTTGGGAAAATTATTTGATTTTTCTGAGTTTTGAAATTGTCATCATCTAAATATAATGGTAAAAATGTATTTTCCTAATTTATACAGTGGCAAAGCCTTTCAAATGAATTAATAAAATGTGTTTTATATTTATAAAATATATTACCTAATAGATATAAATAGAGAGTGAGAATAAGGAGCCTAGTAGGATGAAACATGAAAAGTCATATTTTATAAAGA
This sequence comes from Tarsius wallacei, assembly GCA_963574415.1. Classification (NCBI taxonomy): domain Eukaryota; kingdom Metazoa; phylum Chordata; class Mammalia; order Primates; family Tarsiidae; genus Tarsius; species Tarsius wallacei. The sequence continues at coordinate 6,431 of CAUYQG010105504.1, forward strand.
TTATTTTAACAACTATATGAAGTGTTTCAGAATAGTACGCATATGTGAAGAGAAATTTTACTTATTTTATAATTTATATTATAAAAGCAATCTTGACAATCCCTAAGAGCAAGTCTTAATGGAATCAATTTGATTTCTTCTTAGATGACTCTCCAAACTTGCATGCCCAAAGTTTGTATTTTGTTAGAAACATTTACTTGATTGCTTCTGAGTTTTCTGGGCTGGCTTTCTCACCTGCTAAGTCCCTTCTGTTCTTTCTTCCTGGACATGTTGGCAGCAGCAGATGCTAATTACACTGTATCTCAGAGGCTCCCATAGAAGGATAAGACTAAGACAGTAATGGCATCAAGACTCCTGGGACAGCACTCTCAGAGGATCTATGACTTCTATGAATGGTCATAAATTACATTTGGGTTCTTGAAGTTGACCCTTCAGTAGGTCAGAGAGCTCGGTTGATATTACAGAGGACTGAGAATAAATTCAAAAGGCAAAATGGCCTGAGTATCATGTTTGGGTCACAGTTCAGTCTTCCATCACACCCTGTGTCCGTCACGTACTAGACAAACTGATGGCCTGCAACCCAGCAACAGGTAAATGCAGAAGTGGTTTGGGGGGATCAAAATCAAAAGTTACCTTGCTTTGTCATTGCTTTATAGAGTGGGGTAAAGGGAGTTACTCAGGGGTAGAACTATAAAGTGATTTTTTTTTATTTAAAAGATTGATTTTACAAACCAAATTTTTGTTTGAAAAAACAATGAGCTTATGAAAAGTGCACTCATGTAAGATGTAAGATTCAAAATCTGAAGTTATTCAACACTTTTCTTCTAAATTTACTAGATCTATAAATTTGGGCAAGTCCTTTAACCCCTTGACACTTGAGTTTCCTTTCTGCTATTATTTTTTAAAAAGTTATTCTTATTTTAGAGGCTTATTATGAGAATAAAACAAACATAATTAATACGAAAGCAATTATGTATACACATATGTATTCACATATATAAATTAAGTTATGGATAAAAAATTTGAAGTCTAGTATTTGCAAATCCGTCTTATATGCTATTTTATCATGAGGAGAGCTACAGAAAAATCCAAGCATTAACTAATCATGTTACCTACCTTTGATACTTTATATTTTTAGTAAAAATGTATTTTAAAGTATTTTTTACTTTCTATGTTTAGTAAAAAAATATTTTAAAGTATTTTTGCCTGCTTTTTTCACAATAATTTTTCTAGATTGAAACTGCTATTTACATTATAAAGTTTGTGACTATTAACATAACGATTTTTTGGAGAAATCAATTTGGCTCTGAAGGTTCTACCATTCAGACAAATCAAAGGAGTTGTTTAAATCTATGACAATTTAAAACAAGGATCTATGATAGGCAGAAAGCATGAGATTAAAACTATAGTAAAGGTCCTTAGACAATTATATTAAGAAGAAATATATAAAATGAGTCAGAGGTGTAAATATTTTTCCTACTGTTGTCTATTAACATATATAAGTCATACTTAAAAAGTTAATGAAGGGCATAGTCATATGTAAACACCTAAAATAAAATAAAATAATGGGATTCACATTTTCCTAAGCAATGTGATTAAATATTTCTTCCTTGCCCTCCTTTATTCCTTTGCACACCTCAATTGCTTGAAATCTATAAATCCATCTGTCTCTCAGTCCCAGTTTATCACTCTCAGTGAGTATCATCAGCATGACTTTTTTCCTTCCTATTTAGGTAAATTAATGCCCATAATTTTCTTACACAGTCAGAAGGACAAGAACTCCCCACAGTCCTTATTACACAAATAAACCGAATTACTGGATTACTGGATTTAGTCTTATACAATAGTATTTCTCTTTTTTTCTTTCTTTAAATTGAGAAAAGTTCTCACGCTGTCACCCAGGCTGGAGTGCAGTGCATGCTCATAGCTCACTGTATCCTCAAACTTCAAGGCTTAAGTGATCTTCCCACTTCAGCCTCCTGAGTAGCTGGGACTTCAGGTGCATTGCCATTATGTCTGGCTAAATTAAAAAAATTTTTTTTTTGTACAGACGAAGTCTCATTTTGTTGTCCAGGTTGGTCTCAAACTCCTGGCCTCAAACGATCCTCCCCCATCAACTTCCCAAAGTGCTGGAATTATAGGCATGAGCCATAGCCCACAATACCTGGTCTCTATTTTCATGTATTTAACAGATACTTTTCTGAACATCCACTATGTACTAAACAAAACATTACTATCTTTATATATTTATCTTTTTGCTTTATTATGTTTTTTCTTTTCCATTTTTATCTCTATTTTCTAAGTTTATCTGTTACTATTATTTCATTACTCATTTTCTTTCTACTTCCTATAAATCTTCAATATTTAGGTATAAATCAAGTATTCAGAAAACCAAGAGAATGGGATACATATTCTTCTTTAATTTTTTACTGTTTGTCTGGAGTAAAGTATGTAATTTGACTTTACTCATAACAGCTTAGCTCAGAAACTCAACAGCACTTAATCGCAGAAACAGAGCTGTGGAAAGAGGTGGTAGAAAAATATGATTGTGAAAATGATATGACGAATTTTTGAAAAGTAGGAAAAGAAACTCAGCTTTCTTCAGATTTAGAAGAACATTGTCTGAGTGCAGATAACTAAAATAATTAGATCCTAAAAGAGACTTCAGCAAGAAAACAATCCAGATAGAATGAAAGTTGCATTCCAGAATTGTCTTTTTAGGTTCTAACTGGATAATAATTACTTGAATGCTTTAATTAAGAGTATACTTTTATAAGAAGTCCTACAACACAGAAGAGTTTTTTTTTGTTTTTTTTTTTACTATAATAGGTAAGGCAATTTTAATTCGGAAATATATACAAAGATAAAATTTTTTCTCAATGTTGAAATAACCTGTGATAATCTTCTAATCAATTGATAATGATATCTATCTCATTTCTTTGGGAATGTAATACAAAACATAACCATATTTCTAAGACTCTATTCCTTTAAAAAAATTTTGTTTTAAAGATGTGGGGTACAATTCAGGGTTAGGTATACAAATGTTCATTATGCAGGAACCTTTGTTGATGAAGTGTGCAACCCCCCTTCCCCAGGCAGATTCCCCACTACTGCCAATCCCACTTCCCCACTCCCCTCCTGGCAGTTTCCCACTACTGCCAGTCCTTTATAGTTTTACAATAATTGTTCAAGATTCACTTATGAGTGAGAACATGTGATACTCAGTTCTTTGTTTCTGTGAAATATCACTCAGTATTCTAGACTCTAAATTCATCCAGGTTGCTGTGAAGTTCATGATTTTGTTCTTTATGGATGCGTAATATTCCATCGTGTATATGTACCACATTTTTAAAAATCCAGTCCTCTTTTGATGGGCAGCATGGTTGGTTCCATGTTCTTGCTACTGTGAACAATGCTCTAAGGCTGTATTCCTAAAGACTTACTGTTCCAGGATGAGAAGGGAGATGAAAGAATCAGTTTGAAAGAAGAACAGCATTGTACAGATAAGAAATGATAAGGCTGGGTATCATGGCTCTTGCCTGTAATCCCAGCACTTTACAGGTTCATGACTGTAATTCCAGCTTTGGAGAATCACTTGAGGCCAGGAGTTTAGAGCAAGCTTGGTGATATTGTGAGACTCCCATTTCGGAAAAAAAAAGAGAGAAAGAGAGAAAAATCTCAAGAAAATAATTAACCAACTTAATTTTCTACAGATTGTTACAGGCATCTAGAAGTTTCTTGAATTGCTTCTATGTAATTATACCATGCAAGTAGTCCTATTCATATTGCAGCTACTGTTTATATTCCTCTTTGTATTATATTCATATCCTATAGTTTTTTCCTTTAATTTATGAAAGAAATGTACACCCAGTTTTCACAAATGTACTATGAAGTTTATACACAAGTATTTTGATTCTTACTATCTAGTTGACAAACTAATTCTCAAGGATGTGAGTGACATATTTTTAGTAAGTAAAGTTTATTGCTTGATTAATTACATCAACTTGAGAACTAGCAATAAAACTTTTAAAATGTTTGAGTTAAAAATGAGACAGGGAATATTTTAGCCCTGCTTTGGTCTCTTGGTCTTGGAATTAAAGAGTAAATGATATATCTGGCTGGATCAGTGCATACGTCTGCATGGCTCAAACCATTATTATACAAGGCCTGATTCTAAGGCTGCATTTTAACACAATATGTTAGAATACGGAGAGTCACTGAAGAATTCTGAAATGGAATGTACTTGATCAAATTTTAACGAAGGAAAGGTTATTCTCCAAACAAGCTATGATGCTCTGAAGATGAGGATGCAGTTGTAAGTACAAACACTAGTTTGAAAGCTAGAGATTGTGGGACATTGAAGTATTTTCTAGATGTCTGCTTTAATGTTTTTGGATAGATATAGATTTCATGAATAGATATGAGAGACAATGGTAAATAAGGATCAGTCCAGTTGACAATTTGGATGGCACATTAAGTAATTACAGTTCAAAGAGAATTATTATCTTCTGGGTACCAAAATAATTGTGATTCTATAAACATATGAAAAAATTAGAAGTGTGAATGGGTGGGTACTGAAATCAGTTTTAAATTTATTGATTCTGAATTTAAGCTGTGAAGCAGGTTCTTCTATCATTTCTCTCTGTCACTTATTTTACCCACACTGTATAATTACATGAGTCAGATGACACCAAGTTGAAAAATAGCAATTCAATAAATCCACTAATTCTACTATGTTAGGATCACAAGAAGAATGTCTTGTAGGATTAAGAGACTCAGAAAAATAAATAGAGCATCCTGAATTAATTTCTGAGCAATCATATCATGTTTACGATCCCCCAGTAGACAATTACTTATCATTTATTATAAATATCATTACCTACTATGTATAGATGCACAAAAATAAAACAATTAAAATATGCTTGGGAATTAATAACTAGGTAAATAACTGTTCATGGTTATTAAATTATTACTATATGACAAGAACTGAGCTATGTTTGCAACTTTCATTACTTAATCTGTACATTAGTCCCATGAGATAAGTATAATTATTTCCATTTTAAAGATGAGAAAATTGAAGCATACAAATATTAAATATCTCTGAAAATCACCCAGCTAGTAAATAAAGTGACTAGGATTTGGAGGAAATAAGAAAATCCTTTTTTATAAAACAACTAGAGAAAAATACAAGGCAAATTTACTAAAATATAGGAGTGGAACAAAAAAGTATAGGATTGTGGAGAATAAAAAAAATTGATCATTAGAGTTATTCTTAAGAAATTATATCATAAAGGAATTGTGTAATCTGGATGGAGGAAGAGCAGAATAGAAGTAACTTAGGTGGTAGAAATAGTATAAGTAGTGAGTAAGACATGAAAATAAAGAAAGGAGGGAGAATAATAAAGCTTATTCTTGCTGACAATAATTCTGAGGGATTAGAAATTCATACACAGTTCTAAATTTTAGGGATCCAAATATTTGAAAGTCTTTTTGATATTATTCTCAGAGGTTTAAATTTCATTAAGTTTATCAGATATTTTTAAGTTGCATTTCACAGCAAATTTGTAAGGCCTGATTGTTTTGTGCATATGTTATCTTGTTTTTTTGTTTTTTACTTGTATTTTTTAACTTTCTGAGTAGGATCAGCATTAAAACTTAGAAGGGTAAAAAGAATCCTGACACTCCATCCTTTCATCATGCAGTTTTTTATGAAGTGTTCCAGTTCCCATGATGTTTCTGGCCAGGATCATTGTGAAGCAGATCAACATGCCAAGATGCGCTGGCTCTGCCTTGGTTGCAGATCTACCTGCAGTCTTCATGCTATCCTTTGTTTGGTGTACTTTGGGAAATCTCTGCCTTTTTTGTCTGTTTAAATCTACACCCTGTTGTCACCATTAAATATATCCATGACACGTAGAGTTGATGGTAGTACTATTAAAACTCTTTAAAAGAGAAGAAGCTAAAATTCTAAAAGTGAGTAGCTAACCAGAATACACCTATTTTTTTTTTTATTATAAAGATGTGGGGTACTATTCAGGGTTAGGTATACAAACAATTATGCAGGTACCCTTGTTGATTGAGGTGTGCCCTTCCTTCCCCTAGCAGTTTCCCTCAATTGCCACTCCTACCCACCAACCCCCACCCCTAACCCCCGGACAGTTTCCCACTACTGCCAATCTCTTTCTTATAGTGTTATGATAATTGTTCAAGGTCTGCTTATGAGTGAGGTCATATGGTACTCTGTTCTTTGTTTCTGTGATAGATCACTGAGTATGATAGACTCTAAATCCATCCAAATTGCTGTGAAGTCCATATGTTTGTCCAGAAGACACCTATTAAACAAGCAAAATTCTCAACTATGTTGCTGGCACTCTACTTATTCTTTTTCAGCAATCTTTCAATATTACATTGGCAATGTTGACTCAATATTTTAACATAATCAGGATATAGATGCAAATAACCATTTTACTGTAATCAGGATACAAATGCAGATTAAAGCAAAAATGAGAATTTCATCTCAGTATCTCTGATCTCTACTTCTCAGTGGCCTCCTCTGACCATTGATGTCCATCCCTGACAATGGGTATTTAGAGGTCTCAGCTGAAATTACATCTCTTCGTGCTAATATGTGGACCAACAATCAAAGCTCACTAGATGATTTTATCCTTTTGGGATTTTCTGATCGTCCCTGGCTAGAGACACCACTCTTCATAATCTTTCTGGTGGCCTACATATTTGCTCTATTTGGAAATATCTCCATTATCCTGGTTTCCCGCCTGGATCCCCAACTTGACATTCCTATGTACTTTTTTGTCTCAAATCTATCCCTTCTGGATCTCTGCTATACTACCAGCACTGTCCCACAGATGCTAGTCAACCTTCGGGGACCAGAAAAGACCATTAGCTATGGGGGTTGTGTTGCCCAACTCTATATTTTTTTAGCCTTGGGTTCCACTGAATGCATACTTCTGGCCATCATGGCCTTTGACCGTTATGCTGCTATTTGCAAGCCCCTTCACTATCCAGTCATCATGAATCAGAGACGCTGTATCCACATGGCTGCTGGGACCTGGATTAGTGGTTTTGCTAACTCCCTTGTCCAGTCCACTCTCACAATGGTGGCCCCAAGATGTGGACGAAGGGTGATAAACCATTTCTTCTGTGAAGTGCCTGCCCTTTTGAAGCTAGCATGCATTGATACTCGTGTTAATGAAGCTGAGCTCAATGTACTAGGGGCTTTGCTACTCTTGGTGCCACTCACTCTTATCCTGGGCGCATATGTGTTCATTGCTCAAGCGGTAATTAAAATCCGCTCTGCTGAAAGTCGCTGGAAGGCTTTTAATACCTGTGCTTCACATTTGCTGGTGGTCTTTCTCTTCTACTTTACGGCCATTAGTATGTATGTCCAGCCTCCCTCTAGCTATTCTCGTGACAGGGGGAAGATCATGGCTCTCTTCTACGGCATTGTCACGCCCACCCTCAACCCATTTATCTATACATTGAGGAACAAGGATGTGAAAGCAGCTCTTAGAAGAGCACTGACTAAGGAGTTTTGGATCAAGACAAGATGATTTTTGAAAAGAAGACCTAAAAAGCAAAGATGGATATGGTTGCCTTTCAAAAAAGGTGTCAGACATGGAATTGATGGGGGAACAGTGTATCAAGCACACTAAGTTCACAAATGACACAAGACTAAGAAAAAAACAATCATCTCGGTGAAATCTACATAACACTTATCCACATGTGAGAATCTCTGTTTGGTAATACTGAACTTCACCAAATCAATGTCTCTTTCCTCCCTAAACACAACTATTAGTTAATCTAGTTTCAAGGAACAAGAGCATAATGTATAGAGGAAAAAAATATTTAGAAAGTTTAGAAAATATATTGACATAGATTGTTTATAAATGAATCCCAAGTAAATTAGAAATGAACCTATTTTTCAGAAACACAAGCTACTACTATTCTGAGTTAATTTTAATCAATGTATGCTGATACCACTTAGTCATCTTCCAACATTCAGTGTTTAATTAAATCACCCTCAAAAGCTCTTTTTAAAATTCCAGAGGCAAGTTAAATCAAGAGACAATTAGATCCAAAGCATTTAAGATAGAAACATGGAAAGAGAAATTCATGAAAAAATTTAGAGGTGATTTTAATTATGAATTATTTTGCCGCAAATCTTAGTCAATCATATGCTCTTGTGATACATAACAATGACACTGTGATCCACACGAATAAAACTTACTCTGGGGAGGAAAAGAAAACAACGGGATGCTTTGAACAGTAAAAAGTGGTAGAAAAACCTAAAATGGAAAAAAGTTTAATTTAAGAAAATGGAGTTACTCTGGATTTACATGTTTGACAAGATAACTTCCTTCACCACTTGATTTAAACTAGTCCTATTTCAATGTTGGTGTTATGAGAATACCTTGGTGCATTCAAAAACTTAATTGATCTATTATCTCTATTTTTAAAAAATGTTTTATACCCCTTTTCTATAAACTGCTTCACATACTTATTAGCCAAAGATGCCTAGTTAAAATAGAGTGAATTCACCAAAAACTCAACATCATTGCCTGAAATGCAAATCAAATATTATACTCATTGACGAGTAAATGTATTAATAGCATTATTGACACAGAGTGGTATACAAGTTGTGTGCCTTTTGGAGATAATCATTTGTTATCTTTGACTATAGTCTCTCTGCCACCAAATGTGATATTAATACTTCCTGTAATTCAAAGATTCAAGTGTGTGTGTGTGTGTGTGTGTGTGCCTGCACATCTCTGTGTGTGAGAGAGACAGAAGAGAAACTAGATAATATTTGAAAGTGCTTTAAATTATTTTTCTCAGAGGACATTTAATTTAATACTTAATGTAGTTCTGTATCCCCTAAAGCAAACTTAAATAATAAAGTTAATTTTAAATTAATGCAGTCCTACATCATTTTCTGTTTGATAGTTTATGAAATCATGAATAAGCACTCACTGCGAGTCAAGAATACAATTCATTCTCATGCTTTCTCTTGTAATACATAACCCAAGCTTTCTTTATATAATCACACTTTCCACAGTGCAACCTCTCTATAAGTGCATTTGATCATTTTTACTTGTTTCAGTTCTCTGTGGATATTTCAAAATAATGGATTAAGTTTCTTTAATAACGTATGCTGTAAGGTCTTGATGAACATGAACAATCTTCTGAAAAATTTTCAATGTGTTTTATTGCATTTCTTAATGCACAGGAATAAATGCACTGATGGTGCAAATTCTGGAATCTAAATTAAGTTAATATATGACTGGAAATATTAATTACCTACTTGAGTTCAATATTCTTCTAAAATTATGAACATTTGCAATTGCAAATATTAAAGATAGGATCTAATAAAAACATAAAGTTTCTCTTAAAAGATAAAATGCTTCAATAAATTGAGGTTACCACATGCCATGGACAACTTCATTAGCATTTCCACTTTGTCTCCACATGTTAACATGACTTCTGTTTTTTTTTTTTTCACTCAGCATGTTCAACTGCATCTTAAAATTGCTTCTCTATACAACACTAGTTGACTAATCACTTGAGGTGCCCTCTCCTCAGATGGGTCCCATTTGAACACTTCATTATGTTATTATGCAGCATTGCCTTCAATATAAGTCCTTTTCAAGCTCATGTAGTATTCATGTTGGTATCCTGTTTGTATTTCTATGTACCATGATCTCATATAAGTATTCCACAATACTTACCAATATCAATAAATCTGGAGCTGCCTTTTGTTTTTTTAGGACTACTGCCTTCTCTTCCTCCTCCTACCTTTCTACTTCTTCTTTTTAAAAAGTACAGAGTTCTTTTGTACACATTTTTTAAGGCACTGGTCTATATAAGAGAAAAAAAAGCTAATTTCCTAAATTTTAATATAATCTGAAATAGATCCTAAGCATTATAAAAGGTCATAGTGTTTCTTACAACTCATGACTCACTTTTACATAAAACTTCATGTTGGTGTAAAATAAAATATAAAGTATATCCTAATATGTATTATTAAGATGTTTACTGTATTTATTTGTCCATTTTATTAAAACAGTGTATTTCTCAAAGTTGTGTGTTGTGCAGTATTTGAGGTCACTAAATGAAAACACTATGTCTTCTTGGGTTTGTTAGTTTTACTTAAAAGTCTAGATAAAATTCAAAATAATTGAACATTGAAACTACTCAGAGAAATGCTTTGCTGATGTGGTTGGTGCCTCAGATATGTACCCCAAGTCCTAGATAAATACTTTGATTCACCTTTAATATTACAGACATGTCAGAGGAAAAATCTAAGATTTAATCTTTTAAAAGTTTTGAATTTTTAACTTTACAGAAACAATATTTCTGCATGAATGCTATCTGAGATTTTAGAAGGGTATACATCTAAACACATTATTAAAACATGTAATGTTAAAAACATAATTAATAAAGAAAAGTTTTTTATATTCCTGACGGTATGACTAAAAAATTACTAAATTTATTAAATATCACATTAGTAAATTTTGCAACTATCCAGTAAGTCATTAAATAAAAACATACTTTGTGATATAAAATAAACAATAGGGAAGCATATACAATAAGGTAAAAATAGTTATATCAGAACAAAGTCTAGTATCGTGTTCATTAGAGGAGCACTAGAAAATCTGCAATAACGTCAGGAACAATTGAAGGTTTCCTACTCTCGCCACAATGATTTATATTGATTTGAATTAATTATTTTATTATTTTAATGCAATTTAAAAATAATATTAGTAAATCATTAAATAAAAACATTTAATGAATGTTATAAAATAACAAAAACAGCAACATTTTAATGAGTGATTGCTATGGTAAGGTTTCATCTTAAGTTGAAAATGTTTGGCCAGGCACAGTGGCTCAGCCTGTAGTCCCAGCACATTGGGAGGTGAAAGGATTGCCTGAGCTCAGAGTTTTGAGACCAGCCCGGGCAACTTGGTGAGACCTCATTTCTACAATAACTCAAAAAATAAGCCGGGTGTGATAGCGTGTGCCTGTAGTTCCAGCTACTCAGGTGGAAGGATTGCCTGAGCCCAGCAGGTGGAGACTGTGGTGGCCGTGAGCATGTGCTGCACTCCAGCCTGGGCAACAGAGTGAGACTCCAACTCAAAAAAAAAAAAAGAAAAAGAAAAAAGAAAATGTTTATCCCTTTATTCAATCATTATTTATTGAAGCCAAGTATGTGTAAGTCACTAAAATAGAAATAGATGCTGTAATCTCAAGTAAATAAGACATTGACCTTTACATCAAGGAGTACAAATTCTGAACAAACCTGAGGCATAAATAAAGGAGATAGAGTTGAGAATTCAGACTAAGAAAGAGTTTATTGTAAAAACTATCAGAAAAGAGAATACTAAGCAGAGAAAATTATCTGAAGATCTACAGAGGATGCTGCTTGAGTTTAGCTGGGCAATAATGTGTACATGCATGTGAGAAAACTATCAGAAGCTGATAAAAGAACTAACTAATGGATTTAGATAAGCAGTACCCAGTGCTTACATAAGAGCTGGGAGTAGATTTCTCCCTGACAGACAGAAAACCTGAGGATTTCAGGGGAATTGAGTTCAGCACTCAAAAGAATTTTGCTTCAATAGTTTAATACTTAGTCCTGAATTATACTCTGTTCTGGTCCCATTTAACAATCTTCAAAGCAAGACACAAATACATCAAATTGTATCCAAGCAACTTAATAGTATCTCAGAAAAAAAATATTTATAGAAATACACATATATCCAGTCAGGTAAATTTTTCCAATTAAAATTTACCAAGTATCCAAAAAAGCAGGAAAATATGATACACCATGAAGAGAAATATTAGTTCATCAAAACTGACTCAGAACTGGCACATATGTTAAAAGTATTCAGATAATGGCATTAAAATAATTATAATGTTTACTATATCTTCAAAAATGTAGAAACATGGAAGATATGAAGAAAACAAAGCAAACTTTTAGGGGTGAAAACTACAAAGAGATTCACACTCAGATACATCATCGTAAAAGTCAATGACAAAAAAAAAAAACTTGAATCAGAAAGAAAAAAATGACTTGCCACTTACAACGGAACCCAATAAGATTATAAGCTGACTTCCCAACAGCAACCGTGATGGTTGTAAAGCACTGGGATGAATATCAAAAATTCTAAATGAAAAGTTTACCAACTAAGAATCCTATATTTTAAAAAAAACCAACAACTAATTTTAAAAAATACAGGTGAAATAAAGAAATTCTTGTAAACAAAAACTAAGAGACATTATTCCTAGTAGACCTGCCTTACCAGAACTACTAAAGCAAGTTTTGAAAGGAGATGACCCCTTATAGTAATTTAATTCACATGAAAAACCAAAAATTGCCATAAAAATAATTTGTAACTATTCTTCACAAGTACAATTGCATATTTCTTTTCCTTTTTTCTCTTAACTAATTGAAAAAGTAGTTGCATAAATAAATATGTATAATTGTATCACTGGACTTATAACTAATAAAAAAGTAATAAATTTGACAGTTCTAGCATAAAAAAGCAAATGGTAACAAAGCTATGTTGGAGTAAGACAATGATTATAGCATAAATAAGCAGGAAGAAATGAAGAGACCAATAATAATATATCAAAAAATTAGTATAATGTATTTTATAAAGCTGTATTTGCTCTCCTTTCATCTCTCAGTTTCTTTGAAAGAAAAAGTATTGTATAAGGTAATCATTTTTTTTTGTTTGAGTTGGAGTCTCACTCTGTTGCCCAGACTGGAGTGCAGTGGCCGCTCCCGGCCACTGCAACCTCGATCTGCTGGGCTCCGGCGATCCTTCCGCCTCAGCCTTCCAAGTAGCTGGAACCATGCCCGGGTCATTTTTTGATTTATTGTAGAGATGAGGTCTCGCCAAGTTGCCCAGGCGGGTCTCGAACCCATGGGCTCAGGCAATCCACTCACCTCAGTCTCCCAAAGCACGGGATTACAGGCTGAGCCACCGAGCCAGGCTTAAGGTAATCATTACAGCAATGTATTGCTGGATTTGTATCTATGTATATGAACATGTATAACAATATAATAGCACAAAAGGGGGAAAGAAATATAGGTATGTAAAAGGAGAGGGTTTTTTTTGTTTGTTTTATGGAACCAAATTACCTATTTGAAATAGATGCTGATAAATCAAATTGTACATTGTAAACCCAAGAAGAATTATCATAAAAATAACTCAAAATATACACTTAAAAATCACTACAGGAATTATACTGTTCATTAGAAACTATGCACTTAAAGCAAAAGAAGGCAGTAAAGAATGAGCAGGGAAACAAAAATGATGTGAGACATATGAAAATAAAATGCAAAATGACAGCTATAAATCCAACTGTTAATAGCAGATGAGAATAGATTTAAGAAATCAGTTAAGAAATAGAGCTTCTCAGGCTAGATAAAAGTCAAAATCCAACTGTGTGTTATGTACAAAAGAAATACTTTAGATTCAAAGATACAAGTCATTTAATTAAACAGGATTTTAAAAATACAAATATAGCATGCAAAAAGCAACCATAAAAACAAATAAGTTGGCAGAATTGAAGGGAGAAATAGGAAGTTCAAACAGAATTGTTGGATAATGCAATACTCCATTTTCAATAATGGACAGAACAACTAGGAAGAATATCAACAAGGCTGTAGAAGAATCAAACAACATGATACACCAAATAAACCTAACAAACATCTATAAGATATTTTACCTAAGGACAACCAAAAAAAATTTGTCCCAACTGCACATGGAGTGGACTCCAGAATAGACCATTTATCAGGCCACTGAAAAAAGTTTCAATATGTTTAAAAGAATTGAAATCATACAAAGTATATTTTTTATTATACTTTTTATGACAATGCAATTAAAATATAAATCAATAGTAGAAGAAAATTTAAGAATTTCACAAATTTGGAACTCGTGGTAGCAAATGAGACAAAGAAGAAAGCACAGAGAAATTACAAAGCACTTGGAGATGAATGCAACAAAACACAATATATAAAAATATACGAATACAGCTAAAACAGTGGCTAAAGGGAACCATACATCTGTAAATGTACATACTAAAAACTCAAATTAATTCTTTAATTTTTCAATGTAAAATTTTAAAAAAGAGAAAGCTAAAACTAAAGCAGAGAAAAATAATAAAGATTAAGATAAAATAAATAGAAAACAGGAAAGCAATAGAGGAAACAAACAAAACAGCTGTATATCAACATATTTGATAACTTGGTTGAAATGAATGAATTCCTACAAAGACATGAACTACCAAACTGTCTCAAAAATAAATAGAAAACCTAAATAGAACTGTGAGTAAAGTTATGAAATTAATACTCAAAAAACTTCCCACAAGGAAAAGCCCAGACCCAGCAGGCATCATTCATGAATTTTACCAAACATTTGAAAAAGAATGAATACTCATCATTCACAAATTCTTCCAAAAAATAGTACAGGAGAGAATAATGTCAAATTTATTCTATTACGCCATTATATTCTTACACCAAACCAAGACAACCATAGTACATGAAAATAATTATACATACCAATATCTCTTATCCATATTGATTCAAAAAGTTTTAAACAAAATTCTAATAAACTGAATTCAACAATACATACAGAGAAGTATACACCGTGATCAAATGGAGTTTATCGTAGAATAGAAAGTTTCATTTAACCACTAAAAAGCTGTCAATATAATACATGATAGTAAATGAATGAAGGACAAAATCCACATGATCATCTCAATAGGCTCAGAAAATACATTTGACAATATACAACACTCATTCAGGATAAGACACTCTGCAGAATAGATATAAAATGGAGTTTCTCAAACTCAATAAAGAGCATCTACTAAAAATCCACCACTAGCTAGACGTGGTGGCTCACACCTGTAATCCCAGCACTTTGGGAGGCAGAGGCAAGAGAATTGCCTGAGTCTAGGGGTTCGAGAACAACCTGGGCAACTTGGCGTGACCTCATTTCTACAATAAATAAAGAAAAATTAGCCGGACATGGTGGTGCATGCTCATGGTTACAGCTACTAGGCTCACATGAGCCCAGCAGGTCAAGGCAGCGGTGGCAATGAGTGTGCCACTGCTTTCCAGCCTAAGCAACAAAACAAAAATCAAATAAAAATCAACCACTAAATCATACTTCGTGGTAAAAGATTAAATGCTTTCTCTCTAAGATCAGGAAAAAGACTCTAATCTCTGCTCTTACCATTTCTATTTAGATTTATACTGGAGGTTCTAGTCAGGGCATTAGAGAAAACAAAAGAAATAAAATGCATCAAGATGGAAATTAACAAGTAAAAATATCTTTATAGATGATATAATTTTCTGTACAGAAAATTTTAAGGAATCTACTAAAACTCTAGAAATAATACACAAATTCAGTAAGTTTGTAGTTACAAGATAAACATACAAAAATAATCATGTTTTTATACAGTAGTAATGACCATCATAAAATTAAGAACAATTCAATTTGCAATAACATCAAAAGAATGAACTATAAAACATTAGAAAACAGTCAAAGATTTAAATAAAAAGAAAAATATTTCATAGTCATGGATTGAAAAACCGTATACTGTTAAGACTACAACATACCCAAATTGATCTACAGATTCAAAACAATTTCAATGAAAGTTTCATCTGCTGCCTTTTTTGAGGAAATTGGCAAGATGATCTTATAATTCATAAGGAAAATGCAAGGTTGAATGTGGTTGAAGAACTTATACTTCCTGATTTCAAACTTGCTACAAAGCTAACATAATCAGGACACTATCACTGGCATAAAGATGGACATATAGCTCAATAGAATATAATGGGCAGTCCAGAAATAAGTTCTTGTATTATGGTCAGTTGATTTTTAACAATGGTACCAAGACAATGGAATGATAAATGTACAGTCATTTTAACAAATGGTGCAGTGACAACTAAATATCCACATGCAAAAGAATAAAATTAGACCCCTATTTCACGCAATACATAAAACATTAACTCAAAATGGTTCATAGACTCTAAAAGTGAGAGCTAAAATTATAAATCTCTTAAAATGCAACATAGCAGCAAATTGTCATAATCTTCCATTAAGTAATAATTTTTTATATATAATATTATCATTGGTGTGAATGTAATATATGGCATCACATTGATTCCTTCTTCTTACCACATATGACATCCCATTTTTTAGTTTCCTTTGAATTACAATGGGGCCAAAGAATTCAGGCAAGTGCAAGTAAAAGTTATGAGTGTCATTTCTGAGTTAATACTGTTAAAATACTTTTTTTTCTACATATACTCTTTCTGTTCTGCAAAAACCCTGGTAGTCATATTTTGAGATGGCAACATTATGGACTAAATGGAACCTGGATATCCTAGTCATTAGAAAGAAGAAAGCATCAACTTTTCATATCAGATTTTATGTGATTAAATTATAAATTATTTTTATTCTAAATCACTAATATTTTGGGTTAATTTGTTACTGTATCAATATCCATTACTCTAATGCAAGTTTAGTGGATGTAAAATTCCAAATGTAAGAAATTCCATTAAGTAAGCATTATTGTAAAAAGTGCTTAAAATTGACACCTGCAGTAAATATCACAATCAGGTAAAATCCCAGTATCTCTATTACAAACTATGCAAACCTACTAGAAATGTAAACCAATTTTGTTTGGGTCCCCTATATTGGTAGCCATATTTATAAACATGAATCAGCGCATCATTTTCTGAGTTAGAATTATTAAGTAAAAAGTTCCTAGACTCTTTCTAAATCTATCTTGGTTGGTGGAAGAGGCTGATAAAGTATTTACTTTTAGGTTCATAGATCTAAAATTAAGAGTTAAAGCTAGAAACCGCTTAGAATACAACTTAGCAGTAATAGCATAGGGTATATGATAAAGAAAGGTACATTTTAGTGAGCAAGCCAAAGTACTATTCTTTACATTAATAAAATGTATGCAAAAAGCATCAGGTTATGTAAATATTCCAATTAAAGTTCTATTACACATATTTTGATTATTCATATAGAAGATTCTAGGGGAAAAGTTGGGCTAACAATTTTATGTTGAGTCATAGGCTTATTGTCTTAGAACCACTAGCATGTGGCCAAAAATACACGAGAAGGAAGCCAATATTGGTTACTTTAATATCTGCAGATTTAGGAGTAGCAAAAACAAACAAACAAACAAAACAAAAAAACACCCCTTAAATGAGTTCTAGTATTTCAATCCTGGATACTGAGAATGATTAGGGTGAGAACAGAGTTAGATATTTTCCCCTAATCGCTTACCAATAGATTATAAATTAACAAATCTTTGGACTGCTTCTAAGAGATAACTGTTACAGCCTGACTGGATTCTTATGTCCACTGCTCAGAAAAGTAAGGCTGACATCAGTCCTACAGTAGAGAGTAATATCACAAAAAAGTTGAGCAAGGAGGATAGGAGAATTTTCTCACATCTGCCTCTCCAAGATTCTTGGGCTAAGGTTTTTTAAAGAAATAATTCATCAGGAGGTGGGGCTAGGGAATGGGTGCTACTGATTGGTTGGGGATGAAGTCATGGGCGTGTCAAAACTGTTTTTGTGTGCAGAGCCAGTTCCTGGGAGTGGGCATCACAGCACCTGTGGAGAAAGTTCCTTGGTATGTGTCCCAGGTCCAAGTGGGGCTACTGGTCCATCAGAGTTCAAAGTCTGAAAAACGTCTCAAACACCATTCTTAGATTTTGACACAGATCTCCTTGACAGCATCCAGAAATTTGATCAGTTGAAGTTCGTAAGTAGCTTTAACCTCTAGTAAACCCAACTGACACATACTTCATCATGGATTATTGTTGCTTTATAGATTACCTTGATAAAGTATGTGTTAGTTGGGTTTACTAGAGGTTAAAGCTACTTGTGAACTTCAACTGATCAAATTTTTGGATGCCATCAAGGAGATCTGTGTGAGCTTAGGCTCATTGTTCAAGGGAAAATATATCCATCAGCCTCTCAGGAAGCTTCTCTTTCCAGGGATCAGGACATGAAGATAATCAGTTGCTATTTATTGAAGTGAAAAGTGACTTAGAAACAACAGATTTGTTAACTTTTACCCAGAGCTGCAACCTTGCGGGACTCAGGTCTCTTACATAGCTTTTATCCCAAGGCACTGTATTAATGTTATATAGGCAATTTTATAACTGCTGTGTGATTGTAGGTGTCAAATTCCTCACCCACCTATCAATGATAATGAAAACCTCTGAGGGAATAAACTGATAAAGCCTCAAAAAGAAATGTCCATGTCTTAATCCCTGAAACCTGTGAATGCTATCTTATTTAGGAAAAAGTCTTTGTAGATGCAATTAAGTTTAAGATCATGAAATGAAAAGATTATCCAGGACTATATGCCATCACCAATATCCTTATATGAAAGAAGTAGGGAAACATTTGGAATACATACACAGATGAGAAGGCAATGAGAAGACAGAATGGAGGGATGTGGTCATAAGAAAAGAAAATCCTGTGACCACTAGAAGCTGGAAGAGACAAGAAATAGATTTTCCCCAAAAGTATTAGAGGTGGTACTATCCTACTGACATCTTGACTTCAGACTCCTGGCCTCTAGAACTATGATTTGAAAATATCATTGAAATTAAATTTCTGACTGAATTATTAAGTTATTATTTTTAAATGCCTATATAAAACTTTTGTACAGAATCTAGACTCTTGCTAAAAAAGAAAAAAAATGCTTCCTAATACCATTGCCTTTACTATATCTTCAGGAACAGAATTTGAAAATTATTGTTTATGTTGAGACAACCACTACCCGAATATAGCTAACAGCCACTATTTCTACACTGATCCCAGTGACACAGATAAATTTAAATTGATCTTTAAATTTCAGTTGCTTTAAGTGACTCATATGGCAATAGTGGACTGTTTTCCAAGCAACATCACAAATTTTATTTACACCAAGGAGGAAAATAGTGATGGCTCCGATAGTTACTACCATTTTGCTCTTTATCATCGTAGACAATGGGGAGATATCAAAGATAACTTGTGAATTAAACTTATAACAGAAAACCTTTTCTATCTGAGTCATATAAGCAGTATCAGGTTATCCAATGCTATTAATTAGATTATTAATAAAAATAAATTAATATAGTTTTTTTATAGCCCAGGGAAGTTGTGGAAGAACATCATCATGGCATGAATTAGGAGCTGTAATCTTAAAGTTGTAGGTGCAGGAGTTGGAAACTGAAAGCGTAGAGGGAAAAAAGAGAGAAAAAATTTGAAAATATCATTGAAATTAAATTTTGGACTGAATTAAGTTATTATTTTTATTTTTATTTTTATTTTTTTATTTTTATTTTTTGAGTTGGAGTCTCACTGTCACCCAGACTGGAGTGCAGTGGCCGCTCCCGGCCACCGCAGCCTCGACCTGCTGGGCTCCGGTGATCCTTCCGTCTCAGCCTTCCGAGTAGCCGGAACTACAGGCGTGCGCTACCATGTCCGGCTAATTTTTTTGATTTATTGTAGAGATGAGGTTTTGCCTGCCCAGGCGGGTCTCGAACCCGCCTGCTCAGGCAAGTCACTCACCTCAGCCTCCCAAGGCGCGGGATTACAGGCTGAGCCACCGAGCCCGGCTAAGTTATTATTTTTAAATGCCTATATAAAACTTTTGTACAGAATCTAGACTCTTGCAAAAAAAAAAGAATGCTTCCTAATACCATTGCATTTACTATATCTTCAAGAACAGAATTTGAAAATTATTGTTTATGTTGAGACAACCAGTACTCGAATGTAGCTAACAATCACTATTTCTACATTGATCCCGGTGACATAGATAAATTTAAATTGATCTTTCAATTTTTTTTTTTTTTAGTTGGAGTCCCACTCCGTTGCCCAGCATGCACACAGTGGCATGCTCACAGCCATCTCAGCATCTACCTGCTGGACTCAGGCAATCCTTCAGCCTCAGCCTTCCAAGTAGCTGGAACTACAGGTGAGCACTACCATGCCCAGCTAATTTTTTTATTTATAGTAGAGATGAAGGGATTGCTGTTCTCGGGCCCGTGGGCTCAGGCAATCCCCTCACCTTGGCACCCCAAAGTGCTGGTATTACAGGCTTGAGCTGCCGACAAGCACTTTTAATATTTGAAAATACAGGTCACTCTGAGCTTCCTGTAATTGGAATGAATGACATTTAGTCACGTTTATTGGTAAACACATCCATTTGTCTACAATCTTCTTAAATTATTTAATTCTGAAATGATTAATTTAGTTTTGATCTGATAAAAAAATAAAGTGGAATTATTGCCTATCAATTAAAATATTTCATGGTTTTGGGGGGTTTATTTTGATGTTCATCTTTACTTTATTGATTAGGAAAATGGTGGCAGAGCCAGTCAGACTATGTGAGTCCCTGTGTGAGTGAGTGTATGGATAATTTTGCATATGTGTCTGTAAGTGGGCATGTGAGTGGCCGACTGAGTGGAAGCAAGTGGCCAGAGCTCTCCTGGTGAAGCAACTGGGGCCGCAGCAGCCCTGCTTGAAACCTAGCACTTCCTAGGGTCCAGAAGCAGAGTGCCATTTTATAAAATCAGCAAAGCCCCTCCTGGGAAGAAGCTGCCAGGAGTGACTGCTGGCTTGAGGCTCTGCCTCATTACAGCAGCACCCAGCCGGACATTGGCAGCAAGGACTGGAGAAAGTGAAAGGAGGGAGCCAGAGGCAGAGTCCCACTGAAGAGGACCAAACAAGCATCCTGCCACCATCTTGATAACTAGGCAGGGAAGTGCTCTGGCTCACTCACCATGGAGCATTCTACTCCAGAAAAAGCCTGACTGGATCTCCCTCCTGCCAGTACCTGGAAAGGAGATAATTCCATAACTCTCCACCAGAGGGGATCCCCCTAACCATACAAGAGTGGGAGGGGAAGGCTGACACCCCACTCTCCCCTGCTGCCCTCTCTTTCTTCCCTGGGCTGTGTGCTGGGGGGATTGTGAATATGGCCACAGCTCTGCAGAAGACAGACGAGAGGAACAATTACAGAAGCTACCACAAGAGGGCAGAGTTTTTAAAATTTTTTTTTTCTTTTTTCTTTGTGCTTGAATGTGCATGTGAGGGTTCAATTTACATTTCCTTTTCTTTTTTTCTTCTCCTTTCATTTTGGGCTGGGCGTGTGTGTGTGTGTGTGTGTGTGTGTGTGTGTGTGTGTGTGTGTTCAGTTTTCCTGATTTTTGTTTTGTTTTCTTTTGTTGTTGTTTTGCTTTGTTTTGTTTTTA
The DNA here is from genome assembly GCA_963574415.1 of Tarsius wallacei. NCBI lineage: Eukaryota > Metazoa > Chordata > Mammalia > Primates > Tarsiidae > Tarsius > Tarsius wallacei. The sequence goes on from CAUYQG010105504.1 coordinate 27,737, forward strand.
CAAATTGTTTTTGTTTGTGTGTGTTTGTTTTTTGCTTTGGTTTTACCCTGTTTCTTTTCTTTTTTTCTTTCTTTCTTTCTTTTTTTTTTTTTTGGTCCATCCAATTTCTTTCTACTTTTCTCTGTTCTCATTGCTGTTTCTTTATGTTGGACTCAGAGGGATACATACACATACACATCATTATAGAGAGTGGTGGTGGGAAATGGGTCTCAGGGAACCCACACCCTAGTCAATGAACATTGTGATTTGCAAGTGATTTCTGAATCATAGCTCCCAATCCTCCACTACTATAAGAGACAGCAAACCCCTGATAAGGGAAGAATAGAGGGCTGAGCAAACATCAGAAGTAAAAGCCTTTCCCACTGCCACTGAATAATGGATCTAAAGAGAAAGGAAAGAGATCTGTCACAAATGAGGAAAAATCAATGGAAGAACACAGATAATTCTCAGTGTACTAAAGAGAAAACACCTGAAAAATCAGACCTCAGAACCCAAACAATGGAATCACCAATGACTGACCCCAGAATACAACAGTAATTAGGGAATGAATGAAAATAGTGAATAAGACTCAAGAAAGACAATATGCAACACTGAAAAAACTTGTAACAGAGATTTTGGCAATAAAAAACTTGATCCAGAAAATAAATAGCAAGATGACAAGCATGGAAAGCAGAATTAATCAAGCAGAAGAAAGAATGTCAAAACTTGAAAACCAAAACATGGAATTAATCCAATCTGTAAATAAACATAGAAAGAAAACTCAGAAAGAAAGAGCAAAGCTTCCAAGAGATGTGTGATTATATCAAAAGACTGGACCTACACCTGATTGGTATCTCAGAAGAAGAAAGGGAAACAGAGACCACCTTGGAACAAGTATTTCAGGAAGTTATCTAAGAAGATTTTCCCCCTCTTACCATAGCTGTGACCATCCAAACACAAGAGATACGGAGAACCCCTCACAAGACATCCGATGAGAAGACCAACCCCTAAACATATAGTAATTTGCCTACACAAAGTAGGTACAAAAGAAAAAATCCTAAAGGTAGCAAGAGAGAAAGGTCAGACTACCTACTGGGGAAAACCAATCACAATAGCCACAGACCTATTGGCAGAAATGCTACAAGCTAGAAGGGACTGGAGTCCAACTTTCAAAGTCCTCAAAGATAAACAATTTCAACCAAGAATTTCCTACCCAGCAAAGTTTAACTTCATCAATGATCGATAATTAAAATTCTTCCCAGACATTCAATATTTAAGAGATTATGTAGCTTCCAAATCAGCTCTATAGGAGATGATTAAAAAGTATTAAGCAAAGAAGAAACTTTATTGATTAGATTTAGTCTTTTACACACACACACACACACACACACACACACACACCTCTCCAATATTGATGTAACGTTACATATGAAACGTACTTCATTAAATGTTATCCTTTTCAAACTATCCTGCAATTTTCTCTGAATTATTCCATTATTGTATTTATATTGAGATCTTTGGATTCTTTGTTTACTAGTGGTAGGGTGACACATGTTCAGTGACAACATGAACACACCCTGGATATGGCCCCCCAAAATGGCTGGAGCCTAAGAAGGGGTTCTAAGGATGGCCAACTTAGGATGTCTCCTTTCTCTCAGGCTCCATGCCTAGGCATGCAGGTCATGCTGAGGCCATGGACTAAGTGTTCTCCATGTCTTCTGACCACATTGCAACTATGCATAGTGAATGTTCTTGTGCACCCTTCCTTGAGACAGTCAATCCTCTGAACTGGTTCATACCAGAAAAGGCATTCCTAGATCAATGCCCATAACCTTTGGTTACCTTTAATTCACTTTTACTTTATTTTGATATTAAATATTTTACCCCCAGAGAGAAATCTCAGCCATTTTGTGTTCATGCGACGTATGTATAGGCATGCTCTCACACTAAGCCTGTGCACTAGAAACCCTAGGCTTTTCACACTTAACCCTGCACACTCCACCCTGTGTAAAATGCTGTATAACCTATGTGACTTTTACCACTAGGAGTGGTTTTTTTTTGGACAGGCAGCTATTTTTGCCCTGTATTTAAATCCTGAATAAAGTCCATGTTTTATCCGTTGTCTCTGGGTCATTTCTTTGGACTCTCCAACATAGTGTCTTCTCTTTTGGAAGTCTTTGGGGGTCTGTTACTACACTAACCAGAATCTATATGGGAGGGGCATGGCCATTGGCCCCCTAAAAGTTTGCTAAATAAATTACTGGCAAAAGGCAAATTGATTAATATGAGAAAAAGCACACACGTTTAATGTGTATACACAAAAGCCTTCAGAATAAAGACCCAACTTTCCAATGAGGTACAGAAATGTATATGCCATCTTGAGGCCTCAATAAAGAATGCAGAGTAATAGTATGGCCAAAAATCAGGTTTAGTGGAAATATAGGTTATAAGAGAGAGAAAAAGAAGAAGCTTGACTAGCAAAAGTGGCCTTATTATGTAGAGGAAACCCTCCTGAGAGAGAATAGATGATAAATGTTTCTTTTTAGATTTTAAAAATGCCAGACTCTCAATCTCTCCTAGATCCAGGAAAAGCACAGAAAAAGGAGGCATTATTACATCAGTAAAAATTTTCCACAGATACAAAAATTTTCCCCCCCAAAAGACAGCTTTGCAAGGCCACTTCTGTTCACTGGCACTATGGCAGCCATTTCAATATATATCAAATAGATATATATTTTGGAGTAAAATATTGTGGTTTCCTTTAAATACTATTGAATTCCCTTACTATCTGTATCCAAAACTTTCTAGAAAATATTAATCAGATAACAATCAAAGCCTATGTTAAAATAGAAAATTATCTACTTAAAACGAAAAACCTCAGAGTATGTCATTTGGATCACTCAATTATTTTCCTTATTATTCATAATAGTCTCAAAACATGCATGATTCTTATTGAGATACTGTGATACTTATTGTAAACCAAAAATAAAATGTAAGCCACCCACAATGGAAAAGGAGGGCCAACACACCTCGTTATACCCTGTCCCTTGCAGAGTTTTAGGCACAACTGACTAGCATTAACAGTAGACATTATAAAACAAAACAGTCTCTGTGGCATAAGATACCAAATTCCAACCTACCACTGATATAGCATCACATAAAAGATAGCAGACTCTAAGGGAAAAAAAGATTTACCCCAAAATATATTTCTTCGACATATTGTACTGACATGACCCTGCAAAACCCTCTTTAGGGAAATTTTCATCTACAGAGAACACCTTTTAAGATAAATACACCTATTTTCTCTGAAGTCTGCTACTTAAAGTCTTCATCTACATAACAAGTACTTTGGCTTCCACAACTTTCCTTATTTTACCTCGACAATTTCTTTTACTGATTTCAAATTTTTTAGGCAGAGCTTTACTCTTTCTACCAATTTCCAATCAGAAAATCTTTGAATCCACTTATGACAGGTAATGTAATTTGTTCTGGGACCAACCAATGCAAACTCACATGTATTGATTTATGTTTTACCCATAACTTCTGTCTCCCTAAAAATATATAAAACCAAGTTGTAATTCAACCATTTGGGGCACATGTTCTCAGTTACCTCTTGGGACTGTGCCATGGGCCTAGGTCACTCACATTTGTCTCAGAATAAATCTCTTGAAATATTTTACAGAGTTTCATTCTTTTATCAGCATTATATATCAACATTATATATCAAAAGAAAGCTTACTGGTCTGTAACTTTTAAAGTTCAGTTCCTTAATGCTAAAAAGTATATTAAAATATTATGTATCAAATATAAAAATAGAAAGACAGCTATTTTTAAATGTTTGTAAAATAAAACAAATTATGTTGAATTTTTCATATTTAGAAGTGGACAAATAATTTTAAAATTTTTAAAAATTTCTGTTATTGCTAAGAGGGTAAATCTCATGTTGAGTGTCCTTATCACAATAAAAAGTGTTATTCCCACAATCACCTCTGAATAAAAATTACTCATCTAAAGGATTGTTAAAAGGGGATAGATTATCAGCTTCAGAGTTATTTTTAAAAAGACATAGTATTTGGAGAAAGCTTAGCTCTCTAAGTATTAGTTTAACACTAAGATTTTTTTGATTCTGTTATTGTGTGTGAGTGTATGTAAACAAATATTTGCTAAAATTTCCTTTTTTATATGAGGTCTATTCAAGCATGCATGATTTTATAGGTGATCAAACTGAAATTAATTAAGTAATAATTTTTTTTTTTTTACTGGCAAAACTTGTAAATTTATACTATAGAAAACAAGTTGTATACAATTTTGCCTTACCTGGAATACATAGACTATATGATTCAGTTAGACCAAGATGATAATTAACTACTTTTCACTAAGGCAATTCCTTGAGGGAAAGTTCCATGAAGTCCCCTGATTTGAATTCATTGTGTTTACCTAAAACACCAACTTCACTAAGCAGTTTTGTTCCCTAGTGCCTGGGCAATACTGGCTTTATTTTAGGTATCATTGACTTAATGGGGAGTTTAAATGTCCCTGGGTTGATGCTTCCTGTTTAGCCTTGTATGAAAGTGACTCAGCCCTTTCCTTACACAAAAATCGTACAGACTGAGTCACCAGCTTGATTCTAAAAAAAAGATGCTCAGTCTCAGAATGAACTAAGATTTGTTTCCAAATACTAAGATCAACTCTGGTGAGTGAAAATTTTCCAAATGTTATGGAATGTATCCAACATTTATAGACCACCTACTTAGTGTCAGCGACTATGTGAGTCATCAAAGTTATAACTCTAAATGAGATATACAATTTCCCACCCCAAATTAAGAATAGTTTAAATAGGTTGGGCTATCTATGCAAATTAGTATAATATAGTTAGTATAAGTTATAAGAAACCTCAATGAATGCAATCTAAGTAATCTAAGTAATTCAGCATTATTAGACATTGGATTTGGCATAAGGTTGGAGAAGTTACAATGACAGATAATACTGGAAAGTCAGTCAGAAAATGTTGTGGACGATATTGTTTGCCATTCTAAGCATTTTGGGACATTATTTCATAATCAATAATGTCAATATTTAAAGAATTAAAAGCTAAATTAAGGATGTTACAAGATGTGATTTGTATCATCAATCATCCTGCACTAGCATACAAATTGGATTGGAGTTCCAAAGAAGTGAAGAGTAAAATGTCACCAAGATGAAGATTTGAACTAATCTGTAAGTATGACAACAGGAGGTAACTGCAAGTGGTAATGAGCAGATAAAATTTTGATGTTTGATTGGATGTGCAGATTAAAGCAAAGTTGTGCCATTATTTGAAATAGGTAATAGTGACAAGGAAGTAGCTGGAAGAAGAACTGATTCCTGACAAAGAGTTAGATGGAGGTAACTGTGGGCCAATCATGAAGTTGGATGTGAAAACCTGAAACCAAGAAGGCCTGTGGCAGTGCTGAAAATGGTCCCAGTTCAGTAAAAGTACGCAAATTGTGTGGAAAAGTAGTTAATCTGGCTTCTCTAAATGGCACTTACAAATATTTTTGAGTATACAAAGGGACAAAAATGAGGCCTCAGGGCAAATTTTGGATACCACAAAATTTCAATACATGCTCAGAAGAGGACTCAGATGAAGAAACCAAAAAAAAAAAAAAATTTACAGAGAAAGGAGAAAAGCAACAGCAAGTGGCATCACAGAGCCAATGGAAAAGAGATATTTTAGAAGAAAAAACAATAGTATCATACATTCAAGAAAAAAAATTTAAAATAATAAAATAGCAAGAGCAAATTGAATTTACCATTGGGACAATCATTTGTGAATTTGTTAGAGCTGTTTGTGAGGACTCACGGCACAAACATGAACACATGGTTTAAAAATTGAAACAAATGTGAGAAGGCACACACAGAATCATAGAGTATTCTATTCAAAAGCACAACTACAGAGAAAGGAAAGATTATAAGAAAGTCCTAAGTGTGGAGTGGGGGCTTTTTTTTTGTTTTTCTTTAAAATGGATGAGAGTTAAGATTTACCTGTATCTATCTATCTATATCTATCTATCTATCTATCTATCTATCTATCTGTCTATCTATCTATCTCTATCAACAGAACATAGTGAAACAATATAATTTGTTAATTAAAAGTAATCTCGGTAAATAAACGTTATTAGACATGGAGTTTGACATGAGATTTTATAAATATACACACATTTGTACATATGGGGAAAAGAGAGAGAGAGAGAGAGAGAGAGAGAGAGAGAGAGAGAGAGAGAGAAAGGGCGTGCATACTATGGTAAAGGGGCCATTTGAGATAGAGCAAAGCTGAGCATGGGAGTAGTCACTGGAAAGGAGAAATAAACTCTCTATTTGCCTTTGGAACTCCAGAGTGGGAGGAATTAAAGCACTGTAAAGATTATTTTAGGCTGGGCTCAGCCTGTAATCCCAGCACTTTGGGAGGCCGAGGCAAGAAGATTGCCTGAGCCTGTGGGTTTGAGACCAGCCTGGGCAACTTGGTGAGACCTCACCTCTACAATAAATCACAAAAACTAGCTGGACATGGTGGCGTGCATCTGTAGTTCCAGCTACTTGGAAGGCTGAGGTGGAAGGATCACCTAAGTCCAGCAGGTGGAGGCTGTGGTAGTCGTGAGTGTGCCGCTGCGCTCCAGCCTGGGTGACAAGAGTGAGACTCCAACTCAAAAAAAAAAAAGAAAAGATTATTTTATTTATGTGCAGGTAGGAAATTGAGGGACTTAACATCTAATTATCTATGTTTTCTCATTGAAGTGATTGGTAATGCCATCTATTGGAAATAGCAGAAAGCAATGAAGAGGAGACTTAGTATGCTAAATTTCAAGAGCAGCTTCTGCAATGAATTAGAAGAGTTGACTTACTGAAAGTAGAACTACTTTCAAAAGATGAAGAATGTCAACATCTGAGAGTTCAAAAACATGTAGACACTGTTAATAAATGATTCATAGGAGAAAATACAATTTGTATATAAGTGGTTAGTAAAGAGAGAAAAAAATTTTGGGGGGAACAAATAACATAGAAGGAAACCACTTTACTATCCAACAAATAAATATTTAGCTTCATTATAAAATATTTAATATAGGTATGACTTGAAAGGACCTAAGCAAGCTTTGTGCGCTCTCAGTATCTTCCTTAATCTTGCATATCTCTATACCTTGTGGTGCCCCTCTTCCTTATTTATGAAGTGTTGCATTAATCAATACAATTTGCAAATAGTAGTTACAGTAATAAAAATTAATAAAAATTAATAAAATTATTAATAAGATATTAAAATTATTCTTTATGTCTTAAAAGAAGATAAAAATTAAAATATATTAATAGGAGTTGATGAGAGCAAAATATGGTGTGTGTGTGTGTGTGTGTGTGTGTTAAACTTTTTTCTTGTGAATTTCCCTCCTCCTTCCTCCTAAGAAGAAATCTTAATGTAGAGGTAAAAGATAAAGATTTTTCTTAGATCACACTAATATGTATTAAAAGTGGAAAATAGCAAATGATGCTTTTGATTTTTAAGCCATGGATAATAAATTTTAAAAATAAGTCAATTGCTTTAATACATGTATCCTTTACTTTGAATTCCAAAGCTATTTTCCAATACTTGGAACAGGTTAAGCCAGGCATTAGGGCTGGCAACAATGGGAACAAAGTCATACTTGATGGAGAAGCAGGACAATTGCAGGAACAAGAAGGTTACAGAAGCCCTTTGGGAAAAACAAAAATAAACCTGCTTTCCTCTAATCCCTGCTACTATGTTAGTAAAACAGGGATTGGACTCTAGGTAATGGCTTAAGGGCTCTTTTAACCCTAAGACTGTTCCTTATGGAATAAACATGTTCCTGAAAAATTAGTTTCAGTGAGTTCTCAAAATAAATTATAGCAAAAACAGAAAGATTTCTTACTTAGTTCAAATGATTTTTCTTTTTCTTTAGTTCCTGGATTAATAAATGGAACACACCACAACATTTCATAGAGTAACTCATGTAACTTGATCACTATCCATGTCTGTATAGAATTGAAATCAATAATGACATTTGGTTAAATAAATATTTACTTAGTGCCTATATATTAGATATCATTATCAAGGGTAGGGAAATAGTCAGAAATTATGACAGAATAGGCTTGTCAAGAAACTTAGAGAAAATGACACTGGTTGAACTTTCAACAAATCCACAGATTTAAAAAGAAAAAAAAATGAAAAAATCAGTTAGCAGAATGATTCTGATACACAGAGCGACTCTATGGTTATTATTATTGATCTACAATAATAGTACATTTAAAATAAAATAGAGAAAGTAGCAACCTCCATCCCTCTAACAATTATATTACATCTGGCATCAATGTTTTGTTTGTTTTTTTGGTTAGTTGTTTTAAGAAATGGGTTCCCAATATCAAATGTATTTCAAGTCTTAGAGAAAAAAAAACCATTTTTTCTCACTGGGGAAGTCACAATGAGAGATAATACTGGAAAGACATACACTCCACCACATAGCATTCTGTTTATTATATACATTTTAGAAAATCTCATTATTTGTTCATATGAACTTGATTGAAAATATTCAATCCCAAATTGTCATAAGCATTTTGAAAATTAAAAGGTATTCTCTGTCGGAGAGGAATTGTCCCTCAGTTGCAAAAACTCTGAAGTCCAAAACTTAGATACCAGTGGTGTCAGCATGTTACAATTTTGAGACTTTATCTCACTCTTTAATATTGCTCTGGGATGTCCATTTCAACGAAATGTAGTCTTTTAAAAATGTTAAGAGCCTTTTAGAGGTGAGAAACATTAATGGTTTGTGAGCTAATACCTCTTGTAGATTTGCCTGTGGACTGTTCCTAGGTCCATTTGCCAGGTGATATCAATAACTTCACTTAAGATGGTTAACAAAAGAAGCTATAGTGCATCATTGTAATATTAAGGTACTGGTCAATTAGTGTCATTTTTACTGACTTTATTGAAGGAAAAAATTATCATTTCTATCAATTTCTCTCTCTTTGAGACTAGAAACTCAGCTCCAGAAAATTTTTATGGCTTGTTGATTACATTTAGAAATTCTGTTTCTGAAAAATGGCTAAAGATTTTTCTGAATTGACTAATCATAATGGAGAAAAATTCATCTTGATTTCTATAGTTCTATGCTGAGGGCACTGAGCTACTTGACTTATAGATAATTAAATATTATATATACTTTTTCTCCTGCTTTTTGGCCCCCTAAACAGAGTCATACTGGTATCTTCAGAGTGACCATGGCCAACTTGACTTTAATGAATGGATTCCTCCTCATGGGGTTTTCTGATGAGCGTAAACTTCAGATTTTACATGCACTGTTGTTTTTGGCGACATACCTACTGGCCTTGACAGGCAACCTCCTCATTATCACCATCACTACCTTGGATCATCGTCTCCATTTCCCCATGTATTATTTCTTGAAGCATCTCTCTCTTCTGGACCTCTGCTTCATCTCTGTCACAGTTCCTCAGTCCATTGTAAATTCACTTGTGGGCAATGGTTACATTTCCCTTGTTCAGTGCATTCTTCAGGTTTTCTTTTTCATAGCTCTGGCCTCATCAGAAGTGGCCATCCTCACAGTAATGTCTTATGACCGGTATGCAGCCATCTGTCAACCACTGCGATATGATTCCATTATGGATCCCAGTGCTTGTAGGCGTGCCGTGGTAGCTGTATGGATTGCTGGGGGCCTCTCTGGACTCATGCACACAGCTGTTAACTTCTCCATACCTCTCTGTGGGGAGAGAGTAATTCACCAATTCTTCTGTGACATTCCTCAGATGCTAAAACTAGTCTGTTCTTATGAATTTATTAATGAGATTGCAGTGGCTGCATTCACGACTTCAACAGCATTTATCTGCTTGATCTCCATTGTGCTCTCCTACATTCACATCTTCTCTACTGTGCTGAGAATCCCATCAGCTGAAGGCCGAACCAAGGCCTTTTCCACCTGCCTACCACACCTGTTTGTAGTCACTTTCTTTCTCTCAGCTGCTGGCTTTGAGTTTCTGAGACCCCCATCAGATTCCCCATCAGCTATGGACCTCATGTTCTCTATATTCTATACTGTGATACCTCCAACAATCAATCCAGTAATCTATAGTTTAAGGAACGATGCCATGAAGGCAGCGCTGAGGAAGGTGCTGTCAAAAAAAGGGTTTGTTCAGCGAAAGATGTATTTAAAATCCATGCTTAAACACTAAATAACCATAAAATGAAAGGCACTGTTATGTTTTAGATTGGAAGAGGTGTGAATCTAATTTCTTCCTAAAAGTATCTTCCAACTTGTCTATTTTTTTGTTATTATTATTTTTTATTTTTAATGTAAAGATGTGGGATACAATTCAGGGTTAGATATACAAACATTGATCATGCAGGTACCCCTGTTAATGAGGTATGTCCCTCCCTGCCCTAGCAGTTTCCCTCAAATGCCAATCCCCACCCCCACCAACAGTTTCCCATTACTGCCAATCACTTTCTTATAGCATTATAATTGTTCAAGGTCCTCCTATGAGTGAGAACATATGGAACTCTGTTCTTTGTTTCTGTGATAAATCACAGAGTATGATCGACTCCAAATCTATCCAGGTTGCTGCAAAGTTCATATATTTGTCGTTCTTTATGGCTGCATAATATTTCATTTTGTATATGTACCATATTTTTTTATCCAGTCCAGCTTCAATGGGCAACATGGTTGGTTCTATGTTTTTGCTATTGTCTTTTTTTTGAGTTGGAGTCTCACTCTGCTGCCCAGGCTGAAGTGCAGTGGCACGCTCATGGCCACCACAGCCTTGACCTGCTGGGCTGAGGCGATCCTTCTGCCTCAGTCTTCTAAGTAGCTAGGAATTACAGACACATGCTAACTTGTCTACTCTATATATTTTTTTCAAAATAATTCTTCAAGTTTTAAGATGATGTTATGCTTCTAAAAATATTGCCTCTTTTTCCTTCTCTCAAATTTAAGTGTTATTTTTAAGGCATCTTTAATAAATCTTTCTAGAATAAAAGAGAAAGAAAATTAGTTTGGGGTCTGGCCTATATAATTTAAAGTTGGTTTTTCGCAAATAGCTTATAGACTGCAGTCAGCTGAAGCTAACTATGTTAATATGACATGTCCAGGATACGTTATGAGATTTCCAGTGGACCTCCTAGTTTCCTATCCATATTAAGTATTCTTATTAAGTTTCTTTCCTATTAAGTATTATAATAGCTATTTAAATAATTTATTTAGCCCTTAGTTAGTGTCAAGTGGCTTTATACACATTTTTCTTTTAATTCAAGAAAACAATTCTTCTAGTTATGCCACATTATTCCCATTTTACCAGTGGAGACAATAAATTTAGGACAGATTAATTTTCTTGATATTTCTCAAATAAATAGTGGTTAAGCTGTGATTCAAATTATTATTTATCTAACTTAAAAGTCATTTATTTACCTTTACTCATTGCCAATGCTGTTACTCAACTGTGTGCATGTGCTTATGTGTGTGTGTGTGTAATGTATATCGTCTATACATACAAGCATATACTACTATAATCTACAGATGAACTAGCCATCAGACATGTGCTTTTCCATTACTGGAGATGTTTATATCAATTTTTTTCTTCTGATCTGTATACAAGTTTGACAAAATGGTTTGCAGCAGAGTTAGGCAGAAGATGCTGCCTGGTTCCATAAAACAGCACACATGAGTGCTATGAATGTGTAAGATGATGAGTCACAAATCTTGTAAATCTGAATATCTGACTCTTTTCTGGGTAAGGCTGCAAAATTCTTCAAGAAGAACTCATAATTGAAAAGAGTACAAAACTGAACTGGTTTTCTGAATTTTGATGTAAATCAAAATACACGTTCTAATGAGAACAGAAATAAGCAATTGCTCAGTAATGAGGAGTGTTTTTACATGACTTTTTTTTGGATTAGTGGTTACAATATCTACACATGGATAGTTTCATATTCATTTGTTTTTGAAAATCATGCATTTCTTCTCTTCCAGTATAAAATTGGAATTGACAATAAAAGCTATCATTGCCATATTTTGCAAGCCTGGAGCTTGGTAATAAACCATTCCTCTTTATATTTGCATAGCTAAAAGAATATATTATTTAAACAGATTATATACTGTAGGCAGAAAATCCTAAATGGAGCAAAATAAGGTAAAATTTAAAAGCAAACTGAAGCCGGGCTCGGTGGCTCAGCCTGTAATCCCGTGCCTAGAGAGGCTGAGGTGAGTGGATTGCCTGAGCCCGCGGGTTCGAGACCCGCCTGGGCAACTTGGCGAGACCTCATCTCCACAATTAATAAAAAATTAGCCGGGCGTGGTAGCGCGTGCCTGTAGTTCCAGCTACTTGGAAGGCTGAGGCGGAAGGATCACCGGAGCCCAGCAGGTCGAGGCTGCGGTGGCCGGGAGCGGCCACTGCACTCCAGTCTGGGTGACAGAGTGAGACTCCAACTCAA
>CAUYQG010105509.1:0-11808 GCA_963574415.1 Tarsius wallacei
TCCAGGAAGTAATCGTCTAAGATGATTAATAACTGTGTGGCTCATCAGACAAGCACATCAGAATTCCAGCATGACCCTAATAATGAACCCTAAAGAAAGGAGGCAGACATTTCATATGTAACCAACACAAAATCTACAGCCAATATTTAATGAGTTCTTGCTGTGCATCAGGACATTAAATGCTTTACATGTATATCATAAATAGTCACAATAACTACATGCAGTAGGTTACCTCATTTTGATCCCTATTTTATTGAGGAGAAAATGGAGGTTCAAAGAAGCTAAGTATCTTTTTCTAGGTCATACATCTGGGACAAATGTTAAAAAGGGTGAATAAAATGTTCTTCAGTGGACATTTTCAGAGTTAAGTGTCTTTGGGGCTGAGATGTCTTACCATAGACGTTGATAAGGGAGAGTTGGGGCAAGGATTTGTTGGTCATTTTCTAGCACATTCTAATAGGGGTCTTGAGTGGGGACAGGCAGGATTGCTCCAGATTGCCTAGCAAGCTTACCTGAATGAAGGCACAAACATCATCAACAATTTAAAAAACCCACAATAGTCAACATCACCACAAGGAGATGACTGAACACTTTGTTTTGTATTTTCTTATGTAATGCCTACAATTCTTTGGAGATGATAAAAGTAGTGAAAGTAACTTCGTGTAACTTTTAGTGGCTTTGTGGTGTTACAGATTATTTTCTCTTCTCAGAAAATCGAGGAGGGAATTGATATAGGCCTCGCCTCATGCTCTTTCTGAAGTTTGGCTCATGGCTTGTGACATCATGTAGCCAATCAAGTAATATTTTAGGTTGTTGTCAACTCTGTTAGGGATGGGGAATCTATCCAGTTGACAGGTTCACGAACTCACGTTGTTGCTAATCTAATTTAGTTATCCGTGCTGCCTTATCCTTCTGAGAGGGTTTCTTTCACTAGGGAAGGAGACAGGCCCTGAAATTGTATGTTACAATGCAGGGAAACCACTTCCTCTACTGACCTCTTTCCAGCAATGATTCATGATCTGGTAAATCTGTGAGGAGGCCAGTCGGGGCTTGTATAACCGAAACCCGGTACTGATGTCTTCCACCACTTCTGAATTGCTTCGGTTTTCATATGGGATTTTGCCTTCGCTGAAGACTTCCCACATCAGCACACCTACAAGAAATGGTGAGCACAGCACAGCTAATGACGAAGTCCTCGAATAGCGAACAAACAAGCCTACTTCCATAAATCACAGACCCCTTGGCATTAGGATTCAAGTTCCTGCCTCCAGAAGTGCAATACCAAGCCCACCTGTGGCTTATTAGGCTTGTCCCATTTTACTGATTGATTGATTTATTAGAAAATGTAGTTTATTTAGAAAGTAAATTGGAGAGAGGTTGGGGGGAGGATTCACCTCCCCAAGGGAGGAGAGGGGACCAATGCTTAAGAAAACTTGGCCTGGCCATGGCTCAAAGAGCACATGGCCACACCAATAGCTTAGCAAGGTAATAACCACAATGGCCTGGTAATAGCCAGCCTGTCCCATTTTTGAAGGACAGAAATTTTCCAACCTGTCTAGCGGAGAATTTTCAGGCCCAGCCCTTTGTCCTATCTAACTCAGGTGCTATGACTAAAAGTTGCAGTAGACATAAACTGAAATATCTACACACGTGTGATGTAAATGAAGTGGGTGAGGTGTGATACAACAGGGACTGGTGAGGACTTTGGAAAATCAGAGATTAAAAAGTTCTGCTTTATGGGGACAGGACTATAATTTGGCTTCAGCCAAAGTGTGGCACATGGGCATGAGGTTTCGGAAAGGTCACATTTTCTGATTAAAATAATAAAATATGTTGTCCAGGCTGGAATGCAGTGACACAATCATAGCTCACTGCAACTTTGAACTCCTGGGCTCAGGTGATCCTTCCACCTCAGTTTCCTGAGTAGTTAGGACTACAGGGGCATGTCACCATGACAGGCTAATGTTTTTTTTTTTTTTTTTTGGTAGAAACAGGATCTCACTATGATGCCCAGATTGGTCTCAAACTCCTGGGCTCAGGCGATCCTCCCACTCTGGCCTCCCAAGGTGCTGGGGATTATAGGCATGAGTCACCATGCCTGCCTGAGTTGTCCGTTTTTGACCTCTGATTTAATCCCTTTTCCTCTTCTCCCCTGAGTAGCAATGTCACAGCCAGCTTTATCTGTATCATGTACTAATATACTTGCAGACTATGAGAACAGGAAGGCGGCTTACAGATCACCTAACCCATGTTCCAGAGAACCTTAGGGCAGAGAGTCCCAAAGTATGATCTCCCAAAAATTATCTCAGAAGCTTGTTCAAATGACAGGTTGCTGGGTCCAAGCCCAGACCCAGTGGATCAGAATTCCTAAAGGACCCTCAGAGGTGCCTCAAGACTTGGAAATTCAGAACCTGATCCTAAATAAGAATGCTTAGCACCCCAAGATACCAGCGTTTCTAGGGAGACTTTTTTTGAAAATGGGGTGCTGCTGCTGAAAGATGGTTTGCAAACAATTGCTTTAATACAAACCTTCTCATGCATAGATGAGAACTAGTGCAGAGAGGTTACTTGACTTCTCAGAATAGCACACAGCGAAAAAGGAACAAGCTTAAAATGCACGACCGAGTCCAGCAGGTTGAGGCAGGCACGGAGCCCTCAGCCCATCCAGGCTTCTGTTGCTCAGGCCTGCCACCCCAGGCTGTCACCCTGTCTCCATCAAACCCCTTCTCTTCGGCAGGCATCTATTGTCCTCATCTCCGGACCCTTCAAGTAACATATGCTAGGCACGAATGAATTTCAGCCCCACCCTCTAATGAGAAGATGCAGCAGAAAATTCCCAGACTGACACCCTGTGGCTGAATAATGCCCATTCAGAGTCAGAAGGCAAAGATGCCAAAGTGCCCATTGCTCCAAACGTCTCTTTATGGGACCCCAGTTTGGCACAGTGTGACCAGTTTCATCACCCACTGTGAGATAACGGCACATCAACCCTAACCTTCCTAGTTACATGCGCTGGGGAGAGGGGAGTAGTCCAAGAATGCAGTCAGTGCAGTTTCTTCCAAGTTCATTCTGTCTCTTAAACCTCCTAATAAGGTGGCAGCTGAGTCCGATGAGCTGGGAACTGTTTTAAGGAACAGATCAGAAGCCCTCAGAATTAACGAACCACTTGGCTCCTGGAGATGGCTATTCTAAAATGCTGGAGAAGGTTTTGAGACTCATTCTTCTCCTAAGAGACTTAATCAGCTAGCTTCCGTCGGTTTCTACTACTAGGAAACCTCCAGCAAACATGAAAGGAGCAAAGTCGATCTTCAAACAGTTCTTGTCCACAGTACAAATCTTATAATCCAGGTAAAAGAGGTTGTCTGGTATATTTTTGTGTATACTATAGTGTGCACAAACTATGTTTTAGAGTGGTATGACAAATCCTGCAAGAGCATTTAGTACTTCCTGCCACACCAACATCATTCATTCATTCATTCATTCATGTCTACTTGCACTTTTAAGAACTTCTAACTCCTTTCTATGGCATGCCAACTTCATTGCCTACTTTTCTCCCACAAAGTCAGTTCCCCCTGCTCTTTGGACATACCAAGCTTTGCCGCTGCTGGTTCCTCTGTCAGGAACACTGTTCCCTGGCTCTTTGAATGGTGACAGCTCCCTCTCATTATTCAAATCTCTACTTAAGAGTCACCTCCTGGGCCATTGCCTTGCTAGACTCTGGTGTGGCCATGTGCTCTTTGAGCTATGGCTGTGGCCATGCTTCCTGGCTTTGGCCCCCTTCCCCACTTTGGGGAGGTGAGTCTTCTCTCTCTCTAATTTACTTTTAAATAAATTATATTTTCTAATCTAACTTCTGTGCAAGTCTTTGCATCTTTCACGTGGCATGGGACCACACCCCAGACACCCACACACCCAGCGGGCCTGACCTAACATTCTGGAGGCCTTGCTGGGAGAGTGTGGCCCTAACATATTTTGGAGGCCCCAGCGATATGACCCTAACAGGTACTCTTGTCCCATCAATTCAGATTTTAAGGTCTCTCCTGAAATTAATCAAATCAAATGTTAACGTTAGAAGAAAAGAAAAAAATAAAAAGGGTCACTTCCTCAGAGAGGCCTTCCCAGAATACACTATCTAAAGCAGACTCTTTCTCCGTTCTGGTCACTCCATCTCATTCCTCTTATTTTCTTCATAGCACCTGTATCTCACTACCTGACTTTGTCTTCTACCCGTTAGCTGGTTTATAGGATTGTTATCAGTCTCTCCTCTCCATCAAATTGAGCTCCAAGAGGATAGAAGTCTTTTCTGTCCTATGCACCATTTCATTCTCAGCCCCCGGATTAGTCCCTGACATATAAAAGGTGTTTAGTAAATTGTTGTTGAGTGCATGAGTAAAATACTTACTGAGGGTGAGGTGTGGGAATGTAATGCTGGAAAAGACATGGACCCTGCCTTCAAGGAGCTCATATTCAAATCTTCTGCCTCTTCCAGTTTTTGACCTCACAGCAGCACCCGCCAGAATCCCATTCCCACTTTTTTTTTGAGTTGGAGACTCACTCTGTTGCCCAGGCTGGAATGAAGTGGCATGCTCATGGCCACTGCGGCCTCAACCTGCTAGGCTCAGGCAATCCTTCCGCCTCAGCCTTCCAAGTAGCTGGAACCACAGATGTGTGTTACCACTCTTGGCTTATAGAGACGAGGTCTCACCAAGTTGCCCAGGCTGGTCTCAAACCCCTGAGTTCAAGCAATCCTTTTGCCTTGGCCTCCCAAAGTGCTGGAATTAC
Organism: Tarsius wallacei; assembly: GCA_963574415.1. Taxonomy (NCBI): domain Eukaryota; kingdom Metazoa; phylum Chordata; class Mammalia; order Primates; family Tarsiidae; genus Tarsius; species Tarsius wallacei. The sequence goes on from CAUYQG010105509.1 coordinate 4,783, forward strand.
AGACTTGAGCCACCATGCCTGGCCCCATTCCCCCCACACCCCCTATTTCAAGTATCTCCAAAAACAAATATAATAATAATACAAAACTTTTCAGGGCCATCTTTTCACAGACCTCCGGGGACGCCCTCGCAATACATGGATTGGGGCAAGTGGGTTGTTGGGGGTGGGGGGTGGAGGGGTGCAGCACAACACTCACCAAATGACCACACATCTGACTTGCTGCTGTAGCGACTAAAAGAGAAGACCTCTGGGGATGCCCACTTAACCGGGAACTTGGTGCCGGTGGAGCTGGTATACTGGTCATCAAGGACGAACCTGGGGAGAGAGTGGAGGGAGGTGAGAATGTTCCAAGAGGCTGAGGCCTGCTCCCGAGACTTTGCTGGCACCCCATCCCTGTCCTACCTTGTCATTCCAAAGTCTGACACCTTGATGACTTGGTTTTCTCCCACCAAACAATTTCGAGCGGCCTGGAGACAGGAAAACAGGTGAGAGGTGACCAGTGATGGAGGAGCCTTCTCTAATCACAGTCCTTGGCTTTGCTGTATGATTTGTACAAGGGCATCTAAGGAGCTTTACAAACGCGAATTAAGCTCCATAGATGCCTGCTGGAAATCAACTAGAGAGTTGGGTGTGTGGGATCTGTTATCAGGATAGATAAGTTTCTCTTCCTTCCTGGATCCTAATTAGAAGGGAAATCCACTGTGTTGTCTTACCAACAACAGGCTCAGATGCAAATGATGTGACTGGAACTGTTAACATCGGGAACAACAGGAAGAACGTGCCTCCCATTTGACTAAAGGAAGAATGTTTTGAGGTTGTTAATCCTCTTAAAACTATTCCTCATAGGGAGTGTATCCGGTCCCTAATTAGTATCACCAGACATTGCATTGAAAGAGTCCTTCGAGATAAAAGACTGCAGCGTGACTCACATTTTAATGAGTACACATCACATGTGGGAATGTGTTAAAATGAATATTCCAGCGTCTCAGCCACCAGAGTCTGAGAATAGTTTAAGGGTTACTACAATGTGATTCTAGTAGGTCCTTGGGTAACACTTTGAGCCAGACTATGCTTGTCTATTTCTCTCATTTTACCAGGAGTCAACTGAGTCATGGGGAAGATAAGAAGGAGGGGCTGTCAGCTTTATTTTGGAAGAATGTAAACTGAAACTCAGAAGGTACCAATTTGAGGTAGGGCTGGGATTAGAACTCAGATCTAAGTCCTCAGGAAGTACTAGGACCTCCCAAAGGGATGGAGGAAGGAAGGAGAGAGAGGAGAGGAGACAGCCAGTGATGTATTATTCATTAGCACATTCCCAGTCATTTCAGGGATGCACCCCTTCACCCAGGACCTGAAGGTGTTCATGCAGCACACTCGTACCAAGTCTCTGTGGATAACGCATGCCTCCTCCAGGTAGGCCATGCCTTCACACACATCCAGGCACATGCCGAGAAGGGTCTCCGCAGCAAAGAGCCCTCGCTGGCTGCGCAGATAATCCGACAGGCAGCCGTGCTCCATGAACTCGAACACCAGGCAGATGGGTGCCTGCTCCAGACACACCCCGTACAGCTGGACCAGTTTGGGGTGTGAAAGTTTCCTGGAGGAAAAAGGCAGCAGGTGAGATGGCTCAAACTCAGTCTCCCAAAAGTGCCGAACGTTTTATGGCCACAGAATAGCCGGTGGCCACTTCGTCCAATTAATGGTTTTCAGAACCAAATTCATTCCCTTCCCCAGACAAAAACGTGTCATTGGAGCCGAGACCTGATGGATAGCAGGGGGGCAGCTGGTGTGTGTGAAGATGAGCAGAGACCAGTGTGGATAGCAGGGCATGGACCGGAGAAGAGATGGGCAGAAGCTGAGATGGGGAAGGTGGGCAGAGCGGACCGTGATGGGCCTCGTGGACCATGGTGAGGAGTTCTATTTTATTCTCTGTGCGATAATAGGCACTGCTGGATTTGAGCAGGGAAGTGGCATGCGTGATGTGAGAACAGCATTTAAAGAGCATGCACAGGCTATATGGAGCAAAGGGAGTGCTTGTGCACCGTTGGTGGGAATGTAAGCTAGTTCGGCCTTTCTGGAAAGTGTTTTGGAGATTTCTCAAAGAACTAAAAGCAGAGCCACCGTTTGACCCAGCAATCTTACTCCTGGGAATATACTCAAAGGAACACAAACTGCTCTACCAAAAAGACACCTGCATGCGTATATTTATTACAGCACTATTCACAACAGCAAAACCACGGAGCCAACCCAGCTGCCCATCGAAGGTGGAATGGATAAAGAAAATATACATACACATGATGGAATACTGGAGAGCCATAAAGAGGAACAAAATCATGTTCTTTGCATCCATAGGGATGCGGTTGGAGACCATCCCTCTAAGTGGAAACAAACATCTGAATACCACACACTCTCATTCATAAGTAGGCACTAAACACTGGGCACACGGGCACCAGGGTGGAAACACACACAATGGGAGAGCAGGGAAAGCTCATCAGAGACCCAAACCTCACACAATATACTTATGCAGCAAGTCTTCACATGTACCCCACTATTCTAACATTTAAAAAGTTCTTAAATAAGTATTAACTAATAAAAAAGAAATGGATCACTACCTAAAATCAAACAAACAAACAAAACACACACACACACACACACACACACACACAATGTCCTCCCTAGGGTGTCTGCCTACCCGGGTCTGGACCACTCACATCATGACTTCGGCCTCCTCTATGAAGTCCTCCTCTGACATAGCCCCTTCCTGAATGGTTTTGATGGCCACCTTGTCCTTGTTGAGCCAGTAGCCAAGATGCACCAACCCAAACTGCCCACTGCCAATCTCCTGCACGAACGTGAGCTCCGATGGGTCGATCACCCACTTCCCTGGAAGAGAGAGGGAGGGGGTTTTCAGGGTCAGCGTACAGGTCTGCCAGGGGATCATGTAGCCCCACCTAGAACTTTAGCCTATTGTTGATATAACTCAAAGATGGCAAATGATACAACTTCTAGACTTAGAACTATCATAAATCAATTATTATCTTTCCCCCGAATAATAACGTAGGATATATATTTAAAACTATGGAAACATGGGCCAGTTATAGGCTCAGAGCTGTAATCCTGGCACTTTGGGAGGCTGAGAAGGGAGAATTTCTTCAGATGAGGAGTTTGAAACCATCCTGGGCAATATAGCAAGACCACGTCTCTAAAAAAAAAAAAAAATAGCTGGGTGTTGTGGTATGCAGCTACCCAGAAGGCAGAAGCAGAAGGATCACCTGAGCCCAGGAGGTTGAGGCTGTGGTGAGCCGTGATTGTGCCACTGCACTCCAGCCTGCATAATAGAGTGAGACCCTGACTCAAAAAAAAAAAAAAAAAAAGGAAAGGAAAGGAAAAAGAAAGAAAGAAAAAGAAACTATGAAAAAGTGAATGTGGTGAGTTTGCATAGAAAGAAGATGGCATTAATCAAGACATTAAAGAAAATAAATGAAAGACTTCTTACAAGTTCCAGCCATTTTCTATATCTGACTATAATTTTTTTATTGTCATTTTCACACAGAGCAGATTTCATTTGAGCTGATCATCCATCCATCCATCCATCCATCCATCTGAAGCATCCACTATGTACACAACACTCTGCTAGGCCTTAGCAGGGTTGGTATTTAAAGAGGTGAGTGGGTTCACAGAGATCTTGTGCAGAGGCACAAGCTAGCACGGTGTCTGGCACGAGAGAGGCACTCAACAAATGTTCAATAAACAAATAAAAAGATCCGAGTCACAGTTTTCTCCCTGACAAAATGAGTAGGCTGACCAGATAGTCCCTGAGGTCCCATCCAGTACAGGCACATCAGGATTCTATAGTTATTAGAACATTTTTATTTTCATAAGGTGGCGAAAGAGGCATTATTCTTCTCCAACACTGGTTCTGGTCCATGAACAGCCAGATTTCTACCTCTTTGAGGCAGAGACTCATTAGCAAGCAGTATCGAGCACCCACTGAGTGCCTGACAGTGCTGGTTAAGGATGAGAAAGTCCATGGCAGTGGTTCTCAAAGGGCTGTCCTCTGGCCATCTATATCCAAATCACATAGCACACCTGTGAAGGTCTTGCTATGTTGTCCATGCTAGAGAGCAGTGGTGAAATCCCAGCTCACTGCAGCCTCAAACTCCTGGGCTCAAGTGATCCTCCTGCCTCAGCCGTCTGAATAGTTGGGACTACACTACCGCACCCTACCATACCCAGTTTAATTTTTTAAAAAAATTTTGTGGACATGAGGCCTCCCTATGTTGCCCAGGCTGGTCTTGAACTCCTGGCCTCAAGTGATCCTCCCACCTCAGCCTCCCAAAGCATTAGGATTACAGATGTGAGCCACCACATTAGGCCCAGGACTCGACATTTTTAATAGCATCCAGAAAACGTTAACGTATGCTGAAGTTAGAGCCGCCAGCCTAAGAGATACAAAGTGAACATCAGATCAGCAGCACACAGTTTGGATCAAAGGATGCCAACCCAAATGCCTTCCAAGTCCAGCCAGATCATCCCAAGTGGATGAGCAGTGCAGCAGGACAAGAAGGCACAGTGGAGGCTGCAGATCTGGAGATACTGCCCTGCCCAGAGGCATTTGAAACATTTTGACACACACACACTCGGCCATACAAACAGACCCTTCTAGATGCTACAATACATCAGCATCTTGCAATAAATTCATATCCGACCAACTAGGTGACACAAACATTCTAGAAGATAGGTGGAAACACAGTGCTAAAGCATGGCTCTCTAATATTTTTCCAATAGCATTTAGTAGAGTGCTCTGTGCATAGTAAGTGCTCAATAAACAGTCGTTAATGAACTCTTCACTGAAGCCAATGGCCATTGATTTGGTCCAGATAAATGTGCTTCTATCTGCACACACGCTGTAGATATTCATTAGTGCTGCCATTCCCAGATATCGAGCATACTTGCTTTTGTGGTCATTGGAAGTCTGAGGAACAGGTAGGCTCATAGCAAGTGTATTCAGAATTTGCCCCAGAACTTTCGGGACGTGAGTTTACATTCCTGAAGGTGCGGCTCACCGTATCTCAGCCCTGCCGTGACTGGGGCTTTCTGCCTCCCGAAACAAACTGGATACCGGAGTCGCGTGACCAGGCCTGGGTGGATTGGAAAGCCATGGGTAGTGATTAGGGTTTTACTATAGCAATCATTTAAAGTAACTCACCAGACCAAAAATAACGATAATAATTGCAAAAGCTATGTTTATCCCAGAAAGTGAATACCAGAGCCTGATCACTGATTTCACACCCTTATTAGGAAGATTCAGAAGCATGGAGATGAAATCCTACGATTTCCATGGCAGAGTTTTCCAGTGGAAAATATGGGATAGAATAAAATATTTAGCACCTTTTTCTTTTTTTAAATGTTATTTATTTTATTTCTGTGCTTATTTATTTATTTTTGAGACAGGGTCTCACTCTGTTGTCCCGGCTAGAGTGTAGTAGTATGATCCCAGCCCACTGCAACCTTGAACTCCTGGGCTCAGGCAATGCTTCTGACTTGGTTCCCGAGTAGCTGGGGCACAGATGCATGCCACCACATCTGGCTAAGTTTTGTATTTTCTGTAGAGACAAGGTCTTGCTATGTTGCCCAGGCTGGCCCCTAACTCCTGGACTCAAGCGATTCTCCCACCTCAGCCTCTGAAAGTGCTGGGATTACACTGTACCAGCCATTCTGTTTATACATTTAGTTATTATTTGTGATCAGGAAGAAACCAGCTGGGCTTTCATCACTTTCTCCAAGTTGCCTGTGATGGTCCCCTCTAGGGAGTCCCTAGATTGTCCCCTAGAACTCACCTCCTCCATTGTGTTGGTGATAATTGATGAGAAGCGGGATGGAGTCAAACACATACTTTTCGGCCACATAGTATCGCTTTGGGTTGTCATTTGTTTCTTTGATATGGTAGTGCTTTATACAGGGATTGTTCTCACTTAAATAGGAAACATAAATGCAGGATTAGTAAGAAGCAACGCTGAGACACAAAAAATATCTACTGGTATTCGATTCTCATAATCTTTGTTTTTTAAGTGTTCACAATGATGGTAGATACATTTCGTGGATGTCTGTTTTGACAGGGTTGGCCCTGGGTGCTGCAGTATTATGTTAAGAAGGACTCTGAGGCTGTATCTGGATCCCCTTGACTACAGTGCAGTCATGGATTGGTGATGCTTCTTCCAGGGCCATATAGTGGGGGGGATGGTATTCCTTGGGCCACGTGTTTGCCTTCCCTGCTCTGTGAATTTTTTTTTTTTTTTTTAGGGAATTCATATGGAAACACAAACAACCAAGAATAGCCAGAACAATCCTCAGCAAAAAAAAAAAAAAAAAAAAAAGCAGGTGGTATCACATTGCCACACTTCAAACAAAACAAAAGAGCGACAATAAACAAAACAGCTTGGTATTGGTCCAGGAACAGCCATAAATACCAATGGAATAGAATGGAGATTCCAGAAGCAAAACCTCAATTTCTCAACCAACTCATCTTCGACAAAGCCTGCACCACCTACCACTGGGGAGAGGAGAACCTATTCTGTAAATGGTGCTGGGAAAACTGGCTAACCACATGCAGAAGATTGAAACAGGACCCCTATCCATCCCCATACACAAAAATTAACTCTAAATGATCAGAGACCTAAATGTAAAACCTCAAACCATAAGAACCTTAGAAAATGAAGGACATACCCTCATGGAAATTGGAACTGGCATCCAATTCCTGAACAAAACCCGAAACCCACAGGCCATAAGACATAAGATAGACAAGTGGGACCTCATTAAACTGACAAGCTTCTGCAAAGCCAAAGAAACCATCAAGACAACAGGGAGACAGCTTACAGACTGGGAAAAAGTATTTGCCAACTCCAGGTCTGAGAAGAATGTTGCTGGTAATTTGATGGGTATTGCATTAAATCTGTAGATTGCCTTAGGAAGGATGGACATCTTCACAATGTTGATTCTTCCAATCCATGAGCATGGGATATTTTT
>CAUYQG010105511.1:0-10772 GCA_963574415.1 Tarsius wallacei
GTGCAGGTATCTTTTTTATAGAGTGATTTGAGTTCTTCAGGGTATATTCCCAGTAGGGGGATTGCAGGGTCATTTGGGAGGTTGGTGTTTAGAGCTTTTAGGAATCACCACACTGCTTTCCACAGAGGTTGCACTAGTTGACACTCCCACCAACAGTGTAGAAGTGTTCCCTTTTCGCCACACCCTCTCAAGCAACTGTTATTTTTTGAGTTATTGATAATGGCCATTCTGACTGGAGTTAGGTGGTATCTCAGTGTGGTTTTGATTTGCATCTCCCTGATCATTAGTGAGGTTGAACACTTCTTCATGTGTCTGTTGGCTGCTCGGATGTCTTCCTTTGAGAAGTGTCTGTTCATATCCTTTGCCCATTTTATAATGGGGTTGTTTGTTTTTTTCTTTTCTGCGCGTTTGAGTTCCCTGTAGATTCAGGATGTTAAACCCTTGTCCGACCTGGAGTTGGCAAATACTTTTTCCCAGTCCGTAGGCTGTCTCCCTGCTCTCTTGATGCTTTCTTTGGCTTTGCAGAAGCTTGTTAAAAATATTATTTTCTAAGAAGGGTATTTGGGATGGACAGAAGGCTCCAAATGTGATTCCTAATTATTTACTCTCTAACTTGCCTAATTCTTTTTAACCAATAGCCATTCATCATTAACATTAAGGAATTTTTAACATTCAAAGTGCCACATCAGTTTGCTGCTCAACAAGATGACAAAAAAGAAAAACAAGCATTTTATGCAGACTTGCTCATGTATAGTATTTGACAAGTATTGCTGAGTGCCTCTATGGGATCATGCAGCTGCATGGCAGTGTGCGAAGAGCTGGAGATACAAAGATGTATTTAACAAGTGATCTTTTATTCCTGTATGTCTTCTGGTGTAGTGACAAAGTAAAATGTGGCTCTGAACTAGAGAGAGGACATTGGATGCTAGAGAGAGGACATTGGATACGAGCTTCAGGGCACACTGGGAGAGGAGCTAATTTTAGAAGACAACAGCACTGAAGAAAGTCAGTTTCATTAACAAAGCAGGAGGCTTTGAAGGGAACTCAGACTAGGACTGATTGCAAAACACATCATTAGTAAAAGTGATTACTCAACCACCAAATAAAAATCCAGAGGACTTAAAATCAGGTCAAATTGAGACAATTTACAAGTGGGATTAACAGAACCTGACAGTATGTGTTGGTAATCACACAGATACCATATGTGGAAAACTACCTTCCAAAGAACAAAAGGAATTGATTTCTTTTTATGAAAATGAAGGAGTAACCAATATATTCAGTTCATGGGCTTGCCAAAAGAGATGTGTGCCCTACCAGAAGTTAATCCTGAACCCCATTTTCTGTGATCCTCATTCTGTCTGACTTCCCAATTTTAGACAGAAATATGAACTGGTAAAATTAGTAAAAATAATTCACCTTTACTTTGCCTCCCATGCCAGAAGATAGACCAAAAAGAGTCGAAAGAATTAACAGAAATAAAACAAGTGGCCTTAAAATGATGTTTTACATTTATTGCAAAACTTTTTCTGCAATTTCTTTTCCTGTTTTTTTTTGTTGTTTTTTTTTTGTTTTGTTTTGTTTTTTTTGAGCTGGAGTCTCACTCTGTCTCCTAGAGTGCAGTGGCATGCTGGGCTCAGGCGATCCTTCCGCTTCAGCCTTCCAAGTAGCTGGAACCGCAGGCATGTGCTACCACACCTGGTTATGCAATTTCTTTATAAATTTATAGATAGCATTATACAAACAGTAAATAGCTGCATTGTAATTAATGGTCTGTCTACAACAAAATTCTCAAACAGGTATATATTTCCAGTTTCCCAGCTGTAGCCCAGAAGACCCGGGAGACCTGATACCTAGAAGGTGTGTGTGAGCAAAATGAAACCGGGGAAAGGTTGATATGCTGTAGTCTAAAATGCAAAATCTGTATGCTAAATCATGAACAATAAGGCAGATGGACAAATTCCTTTATTTATTTATTCAATATTTGTTAAGCTTCTGTTAATAATATATGGCAGGCACTGTGCTAGGCACAGGAAAAGTTGATGTCCATGAGTGATGGGTTAGGTCAAAGAATTAGGCATTTCTCTAGAGATGGGGAGTTCCTTTAGGGGTTTGCTTCCTAAAGGAACTGTAACATGCCAAACACAACTCCCACTGACCCCACAGATTACTTCTCTTCACCTCACAGGTCTAATGTGGTCCCATGTATTCTACTATAAAGAAAAATTACTGGCATCTGGTAAGACAAAAATTACTTGGTTTAAAGATTTTGTGTTTTGTATTAGATTATAGTTGAGAAAAGTCAGAGAGTTAATATAACATATCTAAGGTCACAGAGCTGCCAGTTCTTTCTGATCCCAAATCTTGTGCTCTATTCACCACATATAGCCTTGAAAGTATCAGGAGCTTAATAAATTACTCCATTCAAGGCACATTAGCAATATAAAGTATATGCCTGAAAAAGGGAATGCTTACTCAAAGGAATATATCTAAATGTAGGTTGTTAGGCACTGGGATGGGGAAAATATTTTTTCAGCTTGGGGAAGGAAGATGAGAATGTTAACTTATATAACTCAATGATTGCTAACAACTCCATCTTTTGGCTCTTCTTTATAATAACGCTACTAGAAAGAGTTGTAAAAATTTGCTATATTCAGTTATTCTGGTACATTCTCTTAAACGTGCTCTCTAGTCAGGCTTTTTCCATAAACCTCCAAAAAAAGGTGCTCTTGTTAATATCATTAGTGAGCACTATGATGCTAAATCTTATAGTCAATTCTCAATCTTTATCTTCTTTAGAATATCAGTACCTTTTTTTTTTTTTTTTTTTTTTTATTTGGTTTAAAAAACTGTCGCCCAGACTGGAGTGCAGCGGCCGCTCCCAGCCACCGCAGCCTCGACCAGCTGGGCTCCGACGATCCTTCCGCTTCAGCCTTCCAAGTAGCTGGAACTACAGGCCTGTGCTACCACGCCTGGCTAATTTTTTGATTTATTGTAGAGATGAGATCTCGCCTGCCCAGGCGGGTCTCGAACCCACGGGCTCAGGCAATCCACTCACCTCAGCCTCCCGAAGGCGCGGGATTACAGGCTGAGCCACCGAGCCCGGCTAGAATATCAGTACCTTTTAAGTAAGTTTATCACTCCTGTTTTTGTAAGTTTTCTTCAACTGGCATTGCAGGGGTCAGTTTTTCTTGGTTCTTTTTCTACTCCCTGAGCAATTGTTCTCAGTTGCCATTGCCGAATGTCCCTGTAATTCCTTGATTTCTAAATATTTGAGTGTTGCTGGGTTGATTCTGTGAAACTTTTCTCTATTTATAAGCATCTATTTATACTCCTGTAGTCTCGTGTCCTTAACATGAAGATGACTATGCCTATGAGTTTGGGTGAGTATAGCAGCAATTCATTGTGTGATGAATTAGGCCTGAGTAAGTCCAGAAGACACACATAAGTTATACAATGAAGTACCCCAACTCCCGTATCTCCTGCCTGTCTCACCAATGCTTCTCTCCCAGGTCAACATCTATGGTCTCATGAGAGATCTCAGGAGATGGCTGATTAAGGAGGGAAAAAATGGGCCTGGGTCATATTGACTGGATCAACTTCGAATTTTTGTGTGAATCAAACACGGACAGCTGCTGTGCTGTATCCCCTTTCAGGAATGGCTCTGAAACACAATGAGAGGGATTCCTCCTGGTGGACAGTGTTTTAGGTGGTATATCTGGTCACTCACTTTGTGAGAAGAGAGAAGTGACCCTGTGCTTTCCCATTCTAGAAGTCCTCCTCTCCTTTCACACACAATGTTCTTACAGAGCTCCAACTCTTATCAAAGTGTCTCTTTACACTGAAATAATTTTTCTACCCTCTCTTTCTGGAGCAATGTTCATTCTTTTTCCAAGACTAAGCGGAAACTTCTCCATGAAGCTTTACAAGACTCCTGCAAACCAAATCATCTCATTCTTTGGCTATCACAATCCTGTGTTTCCGTCTCTAGTGTAGCAGTCTTCACTTTGTGTCTGCACTAGCTCATTGCCCCCGAGAGGCTGTAAGAACTTCAGAAGAGACAAATAAGAGAACAGTCGAACAAGTAAACAAACACCTAGATGTAGCAGGTGATGAGGAAATAGGTGAATTCTGATGAAAACCTCAAGACCTGTAAGATAACTATCTTTAATTACAAATTAGGAGACAGTTTTGCTATTCCTGTAGGCTTAGGGAAGAAGATTTTGCTCAAATTATCTTTCCTCACATGTGATAATTCCTCTTGTCTTTTTCAGCCCTCTTGCCCTTGATCTCATTCTGTCTCTTTTGGATTGAGTAGAGACAGAAAAGAATCATTATGATATCCTCCAGGGCATCCCAAGCTTTGATAAGAATGGAAGGCTGCCAAGTGACCACCAGCATGGCTTTGATTGGTTTATACAGATGATCCTGGTCTGAAATGTCTGACTGTGGTAGGACCTAGACCTTTCTTTTCTAACACTGTCCATCAACATGCAAGGTGACTTCTCCAAATAGAACAAAATTCACAAGCCAGAGAACCAAACTCCCTAATCATACTTCTCCCAATATAAACTCCCAGGTAAGATGTTTTTATAGAAAAATTTGGAAATCAAACCAGATGTTTATATGTGAAACATTTATTCAAGTATTTGTTGACCACTGTGCCATTTAGTGTTTTAGGCTCCAATTAAAAGATATCTCTGCAGGTACAAAGTACACAGCCTAGTTGAAGGAGGGAGGTAGTGGTAATAATAGGGCAATGAGACAGATCACAACAATGGGGACAATAAGATAATAGTAGAGTGTGATATGCGCTATTAGGGAAACAAAACAGGTGACATGACAGATATATTCCCATTGATTATATGAGGAAGGGGTTAGTTTAAAAGGCACATTATATTTAAGCTAGGAGCTAAATATTGAGAAGAAATCAGCTCTACAAAAAACAAAGGGAAAGAGCATTCCAGGCAGAGGGAGCAGGTAATACAAAGTCCCTGAGCTAAAAAAAAAAACCAAAACACAAACATATAAAAAAGTCCCTGATCTTAGAAGGATGTTGGCTGATAAAGAAGAAAACTAAGAATCAATGTAGCTGTAGTACAATGTAAGATGAGGGACAGTTTATGATATGGCTGTACAAGTAGGCAAAGGCAGTGGTAAATACAGATTTTTTTGGGGGAGCCTGAAATTTATAAAATTGAAGAAACAGTTTCAGGAGATAAGAAAGCAGAACAAAAATTACAAAATTAAGAATGAATGGATATTTATTCAGAATAAGGGAAAAAATGGAATTACCAAGACTTTGGAGATTTCTATTTCTTTCTTCTGACATTGTTGCTGGCAACTTATTGATAATTCTTACATAGAAATGTTTCTTAATTGTAACCTCACTTTCTCTCCTTACTTAGTAGAATCTACAATATCTGGTACGCAGAAGGACTCAAGCAAGTGAGAGTCCTAAAGCTTAAGCTTCATTAACATCATGGTAAATCCACATCTGGGCAGGGGCCAAGTGTAAGAGGATTTTATAAGACATGGCAAAAAGGTTGGACTTCATTCGAAGTGAAGTGGGGAAACATTGGAGGGTTTTAATCAGTGGTGGAGCAAAAGTAAATAACCTACATACTTATTCTTGTGTGGGGAATGACAGTACAGGGAAGGGTGGCTGTAGAAAGACCAACCAGAAGGTTTTGTATTTGTAACTGTAGCTGATTCCTTGATTTCAGTCTAATGAGCCCCTGAGCAGAGAATCCAGCCATGCTGTGCTATGCCTGGACTTCTGATCTACAGAACCTGGAATAATAGATTTGTGTGTTTTTAGACTGTTTAATTTGTAGTAATTTGTTATATAGTAATAGAAAAATGAATACATTCCACAATAAAAGATAATGATGGACTAAACTAGGATCATGCCAGTGGTAATAAAGGGAAGTAGATGTGGCAAAGTACAGCCAACAGAATTTGCTAAAGGGCTGGTTGAGGATAATGGGAAGGTAGAAAACTAGAATAACTTTTCTCTTTAGATGTAACTGAATGAAATTGTTCTTTTTACTGAGATAGAAAAGATTTGGGTAAATAAATATGCATCAGGCAGGCAGAAGTCAAATATTTAATTTTTTTCAGGATAAAATGGTTTAGTTTTCGTTCTGAAATTATTTTAAATTCATGATGGGTTGCAAAAATGGTGCCACATATTTCATTTTGGAAAATTAAATTTTAGATACCTATATTATTCTAAGCATAAACATAAAATAGGAATTAGATCATCCAATATGGAAGCTTAGAAAAAGGGTCCATACCAGAACTATAAATTTGATACTACTATGGATAATACATAAAGTTATGGAACTAAAAATGATCCCCAGGTAGATAGTAGAGTGAGAAAAGGAAAGAAGACCAGTGATTCAGTCCTGGAACAGTCCAACATTTTCCTCTTTTGAGTAAAAGAGGAAGATCCAGCAAAGGAATCAGAGACATACTATTCACTGAGGTTGGAGGGGAATGAAAAAGGAAGAAAAACTTTATTTTAGGACTTCGTAAATCTCTCAAACTCTTGAATTCAAATATATGTATTTACTTGAGGACCACAAATGAGTAGAGGATTGGGACAGACTTCCAGAAATTTATTTAAGCCTCTAGAGTTTCTGTGAATGACAAATTGGGGTTAAAACACCATATTTGGATGATTTAACTGTAAATGAGCAGAAACATGTGGATTATATTGCCTTCCAATTGCATGAGTTTAACAACGAAGCCCAGAAAGGTGGTTGAGGCAAAAGGCTTATGTGGCTTTATTAAATCCCAAATATGGAAGCCATGGTTAGAGAATCAGCAAGCAAAACAAATGGCCCAGTTTGCTATGATAAATTAAATCTGGATTTCATTTTCTCTTTCCCTCCATCGTTCCAGGTTTCTCTCTGTTTCTGCCCTTCTCTGTTGCTGTTTTTGTCTGTCCCTCCTGATCTTCCTCCCCCATCCATCTTCGGGTTCAGGCTACCATCTGTATGCTCATGGACATCTTGAAAGCACATTTCCCAGCTGTCTAAAAGGAATAGCCAGAGTCCTCCTCTGTTTGTAGAATTCCACCAATGATTTCCAATTTAAGAGGAGAAAAAAAAAATCAGTAGCAGGTGTTGCAACTCTTCAGGGAGAGTGTTGTTTATTATGGCTGTCCTCTAAAGAAATATTGGGACTCATGCTACAGTGGATAATATATTGCTTCATATAATTTTGCATTATGACCTTTCCTTTATTTATTTCTCTGGCTTTTCTACTTTTACTATGGGGTCAAGCTTGCACTTTGCCAGATTAGTTTGAAACAAAGGAATTAAAAATCATTTTCCCATTTGTTGTTAAGTATGGTTATGGAATGTGCACAGCCCTTGGTTAAAACACTGTGCACAGAAATTATGTAATGATTATAGAGTTGAGAGTAGGTTGTGGACAAGATGGTTTGCCTTGTCCTAAGAGTTTTTAAGGAAGCAGTAGTGGGGTTTGGGATGAGAGGGTGGAATGACTAGATTCGTAATTACCATCTTTATTTGAAAGTGAAAGACTCAGTCTCACTCAGTTTGGGCTGCTATAACAAAATACCATAGACGGTGGCTTTAAAACAGCAGAAATGTACTTTTTACATTTCTGGGAGCTGAGAAGTCCAAGGTCAAGATGCTCTCAGGTTTACTGTCTGGTGAGGGCCAGCTTCCTGGTTCATAAATGACATCTTCTTGCTGTGTCCTCACATGGTAGAAAAGGCAAGGCAGCTTTCTGAGGCCTCCTTTCTAAGGGCTCTAATCCCATTCTCGAGAGTGGAGCCCTCATGTCTAATCACTGCCCAAAGGCCCCAATCCTAATACCATCACATTGGGGATTAGGTTTCAACATATGAATTTGTGGTAGTGCAACCATTCAGATTATGACTCAAAGGAATACTATAAGCAATTAGGAAAAACCACACAGGCTAGAAATTTGAGCAGAGAAAAAGGGAAAACCCCAATATTATCCCTGCCTACCATATGGTTTTGTGGGAATGGAAGTTGTGGACTGCTGGAGTCCAGAATGCTTAACGTGGAACATGACATTTTTGTGTTCTTTTGTTTTTATTTTTGTATACAGTTTAGTGAATTTCAGCATTTCTAGACAGTTGTGTAACTACTACCACGATCAAGATATAGAACAAGCCCATTATGTCGAAAAGTTTCCCCTACCCTATTTAACACCTACCTTGATTTTCAGCCCAAGTAACCACTGATCTACCTTCTATCATTGGAGTTTGCCTTTTTAAAAGAACCACATATGAATGAAATCATAATATACATATAAATTATGATTTCATTTATATATACATATATATATATACACACACATATATATATGTATGTATTTGGTCTAGATTCCCTCATCAGCATAATTATTTTGAGATTCACCATGTTGTACCATGTATCAATATTTTGCAATATTTTGTTCCTTTTTGTTGCTGTGTAATATTTCATGGAATGGGGGTATAGCTATTCATCAGTTAATGAGTTATTTTCTGTCTGGGGCTATTATGAATAATACTACCATGAACATTTTTTTACAAATCTTTGTCTGCACATCTGTTTCATTTTTCTGACAAATACTTAGGATGAGTAAGTGTATATTTAACTTTTTAAGATACTGTCCAGCTGTTTTACAAAGTGGTTATAGTGTTTTACACCTTCATTAATAGTTCCATTTGTTCCACATCCTTATCAGCACTTGTTATTTTCAGTAATTTAAAATAGGGCCATCTAATAAGTATAGTGACATCTCATTGTGGTAGCTTTTCTTTTTTTCCCCCTGTGGTTAAATATACACACATATATAACATAAAACGTATCATTTCAATCATTTTTTCAGTGTACAGTTCAGTAGCATTTGAGGATTTTTCATCATCCCGAACAGAAATTCTGTATCTGTTAAAAAAAAAAAAAAGCAACTCCTGGTTTCTTGTTTCCTCATCCCCTGGCTCCTGTTGACCTAGTCTACTTTCTGTCTCCATGAATTTTCCTATTCTAGCTACCTTGTATAAATGGAGTCAGACAATATAAATGGAGTCATACAATGTTCTTTTGTGTCTGGCTTATTTCACTTAGCAAAGTCTGTCCATGTTGTAGCACGAATCTAAGTTTTATTCCTTTTTAAAGATTTCCTCATATTCTGTTGTATGCTTATATAGAACTAGGTTTAGCTTTTCCATTCATCTGTCAGTAAACATTTGGATTACTTCCATCTTTTGGCTATCGTGACTGATGCTTCTGTGAACATTGGTGTTTAAGTATCTGAGTCCCTGTTTTCCTTTATTATTATTATTATTTGGTATATATATTTCAGAGTTGAATTGCAGAATCATTTAGTAATTATATATAATTTTTAGAAACTGTCAAATTGTTCCATAGCAGTTGTACCTTTAAAAAAATTTCACATTCCCTCCAGCAATGTGTGAGGGTTCAATTTTTCTATGACCATGTCAAAACTTGTTATTTGCCTTTTTTAAAAAAATTAATAGCATATTAATGATTGTGAAGTGGTATTTCATTGAGTTGTAGGTGGGGGATTTTAATATTGACCTATACTGGTTTGCTTTTTAGGACCAGTTTAATAAATATACTTAAATAAATATGTTATGGTTGAAAATGTTGAATACAGAGCTTCAAAGCTTGGAGCCTTCATCCTTGAATTTCTGTAGATTTTTGAAGATTTTTGAAGCTTATGAAGTTGAAATGTGACAAATTTAATCATTCAATCAGTCATTTGTTCTGTTACATCAAGAAAGAAGTATTATTTTTTGGAAGAGTAGTGAAGAGATGGAAATAGAAGACAGATCATTTATTTGGTATTATTTACTATTTTATAATTCATTTTTACTATTCTGGATCACTTAAATGTGGATTTTATAATCTCTAGCCCAGTGAATTGCACTTTTAAGCTACTCATAATCACTTCCTATTTTGCTTTTATTAACTTCTTATAAAACAAGAAGCCACATGTGAAACTGCTAGTAATAAAATATATATGATCTTTTCTGATGAGTGTTATAGAAACAAATTTTATTTTCCTAGAAAAGTATTTCTATAATTTAAGGACATGAGTTAAGTACAATAGACAAGTTCAATGCTCATATCCTTTACGGATTTTACATGTTAAGTATAGCACGGTTTTAATGGAAATGTGAGGATCTACCAATCCCAAAATATCTTCTCAAGATACCTACATGTACTTAAAATAAAGCCTTTGAAAATTCATGATCTTTTATAAAAATGTAAATGTGCTGTTACACATATACTGTACTGAGATCAGCTGTCCACATGTTAGTATTGATGTGTCTGTCTTTCTGTGAGTATCATACTATTTTAATTACCATAACTGTATAATAATCCTTAATATTGGAAAGAGTGATTCATCACACTTCGTTCTTCTTTTTCAAGATTGTTTTAGCTATTCTAAGGACTGTGCCTTCTCATATAAATTTATTTATTTATTTATTTATTTAATTAATTAATTTATTTTTGAGTTGGCGTCTCACCCCGTCACCCAGACTGGAGTGCAGTGGCCGCTTCTGGCCACCGCAGCCTCGACCTGCTGGGCTCTGGTGATCCTTCCGCCTCAGCCTTCCAAGTAGCTGGAACTACAGGCGCGCGCTACCACGCCCAGCTAATTTTTTTGATTTATTGTAGAGATGAGGTTTTGCCTGCCCAGGCGGGTCTCGAACCCGCGGGCTCCGGCAATCCACTCACCTCAGCCTCCCTAAGAGAGGG